>JAOSLQ010011921.1:0-28064 GCA_025629905.1 Lorius lory | reverse complement strand
GAGGTGTCCCTGCCCATGGCAGGGGGGTTGGAACTAGATGATCTTAAAGGTCCTTTCCAACCCTAACTATTCTATGACTCTATGATTCTAATTTATATTTTTTGATCATGTATCTCAGATGAATTCAAGTCTCTGTTGTGCTGGATGCAATGATAATCCTTCAGTTTCCAACCCAAGAAACTGATTGTATCCCTTCTCTCATTAGGCTATCCTGTCACACCACAGGAGCCACATACCTTTGTCTGTCTTGTGAGCCACTATTGATCAAGACCAGGTCTCAAAATCTAGCACAAGATAAAAAAAGAATAAAAGAAGACAACTGCTGGTGTTACAACACATATGGAGAAATGAGGTAAGGGCAGACATCATATTTCTGAAGAAAGCAGGAGGCAAAATCCATCTCCAGAATCCCACTCCAGAGCTATCACAGTTAAGCAGGCTTTCCTCTTGCTTTTTTCCTCCACCAGAGCTCAGTTCACTCCCTGTGCTGTTTCCACATGGTAGGATATTATCACTCAACACCTGTACCAGTGTACTGTGTCACAGTAGGTGCTTTATTGTGTTGTGGACTAAGCTGTGCTTTCAGTTACTCTGGTATTAATATAGATTAACTCATCAAATCAGTGTTATTGAAGTTAGTTAATGGGATTGCATGAAATTCACATCACAGTCATTCAGAGGAAAATTTAACACCATGAGTTTTTTAGTTTTTAACACAGTTTTATTATATGTCGGTATCACTTCTGTTGCTGTAAAAGAGAGAAAAAAAATCCAAACCAAGCAAACCCAAACAAACCAAAAACAAAAAGAAAAAAATCCCCACCACTTTATAAAAGGAATAGTAAGATTCATCACACAAAGCATTTTCAAATGTACCTTCATTTGTAGCTGGATTTGGTTGGTTTGGTTTTTTTTTTCCATTATGACAAGGAACCCTCTTTTCCATGCTTTGATTGCTGTACTGGGCATGATAGTAGTGCCGGGCAATATACAAAGTCATCATGCCATGATCTTCAAATTTAGTAAGATACTCTTCCCCTTCACTAGACAGAAAACAGTCCAGTTGGTTAATTAACAGTGGTAGTTCTTCAGGTCTATCAGGATAATACTGTGAATGTTGAGGTTAACTGGTATTTGTTGTTACAAACACTATGGCCTGTGATCCAAATAACTTAGGATGAGTTTTTAAAGAATGTATTTTATAGTCAGGTAAACTGAGGAACGCAACAGCAATAATTTAGAAGGACATACGAAAAACAGGAAATAAAATGCAGACATTGTAAACAGTAGAAAGGCTATAGGTTAGTCACTGGGGTTGCAGGAGCAGTATTGCCCTCATTCAGCTTTGCCCTTATATGTTATAAAAACAATTTTGCTGCCTCTGTTAATTTTATAAGCTCTGTTTGTTTACTCAAATGTCTCCTAAAGTGATTATTCACCTGAGAACCTGGCCCTACAAGTCAGTAGGATTCCCATCAGGATGACCTTGGAAATGGAAATGGATGAAGGAATACACTGAGGATCTAAAAGTACACTGGATCTTGAGGGTCTTTTGTTTTGGTGTATAATTCAGGGTGAGATTTCCTAACAATTGGTTATGATTCTTAATTTAAAGTATTTGCTTATGGCTACATAAGAAAACAATGAAGGTACCATCTGCTTACATTTTCCTCAAAAGGCTTTGCATTTTTTCAGGAAGAAATTACCCTACATATCCTGCAGTTTTATCTAAAATGTCTCATAATTTCACAGCGTCCCTGTTAATGAAGCACAATATGTGCCCTTTTAATATACCAAAATAATTCTAAATTGATGACAGACTCTTTCAATATTGTGAAAACGTAGAAAAAGCTTCTGAAAAGGAGAGGTCCTCTCTGTCATCATTCAAGAGACCCAAAGATCACAAGTTTTTGTTACTGTACTGTTATAGAAGGGAAGACATGAGAAAGTTACATGGGAATAGTGATTCAGAATCTACTATGAGTAGGAAATGGAGAGAAAATTTTCTACTGATATTTCAGTTTTAACAGCCTACAGTGTCAAGTAATTGTCAGCTTCTGAATTTCTTCTTCTGGCAGTTTAGGTAGCCTTTGGAAGTTCCTTCTTTGAGTTTATACCTAAATGCTGCAGTTTGCCATGCAGCCTTTTTATGCTATTTTATAAATCCTTTTCATCACTGCATGCCCAAAACTTTCCTGGTGTTAAGGCAGCTATCTGCACAGCACATTTCCTCTTCTCAAGACCTAGTAAATAGGCTACAGAGACGAGGATCGAGGAGCAAGCAGTGACAGATGCAAGTTGCAATTGGATGAACTACTGAAAGGGAGGAGAAGACCTCAGTTGAGTTGTTTTAAAAATGTGTTTAATTTTAATCATGGGACTTGAGTAACATTTCTGGGGCTATTCAGATGATTTAGTAAATGTTTTAGAGGAGTGGGGCTATATCTTTAGAATGGCTGCTTTAGACTAATCTCTTGCAGAAGGACTCACTGATGTACTTGTCAGCATACATTATAGCATAGGCTATAGGTGTTATAACGGCAGTAGCATGGATTATACCCTTTTCATTTTTTAACTTAGTTTTGTTAGTGAAAAGCAAAGCATGACATTTCTTTGCAATTGAGGCACCCCAAATATTCAAAGTGCAATTGAGTGTATTTGTTAAAAGGGGTATCAACAGCAGCCCAGGATCTGGAAACAAAGGCCCAGGTGGAAAATGAAGGATAGATAAAATAACCTTGTCCACAGCTAATTATGGAGCATCCCTGACCTGAGTCCTTCAGCATCTCATGGTCTCTTTAGAAACGATGAGGGGCCACACAGAGTGCTAGGTTTGAGTTACTTAGACTCTTCACACAGGGCACTCCTAAGGTAGCAACATTTCTTATCTTTTCCCAGTATTCTCCAATTTATTTGCTTTCAGCTACCAGGCATGACATTTCCTGTCTAATTCATCTGTGGAATATGCATGTTAAACAACAAATTAGGCATTCAAAGCACCTAGAGCAGATTTCAGCTCGGGATCATTTTCTGAGGGATCGTTTTTCTTTGACTACGTAAGACAAGTGTTTGAACACAACCACCTACTTAGGTGCATAAAAGAAGGCATCATAAGTGCATTTACCAGTTCACAGTTAGCAACTTTTCACCACTGTGCGGAAGTTTCACTGCATGGTTGGAAAAATGGAATGCGAATTTTCAGAGGTCATCACTGGAAAGATGAATTCCCATTGCACCTTTGGGCAGTAGCTCTAAAATGTCCCTAAAAGTCCATATTTCTACAAATAGGGCATGAAATTTACAAAGCTAGTATCTACAATGGGGCATGGGTTTGTTGCCTGGAAGCAATGGGTAGCTCCATTTATCCAAATGTCCTGTGAGGAAGGCAGAGCTTCCTTTTTTGTGCAGTGTGCTGCATAGTGCCTGGAGGTGCCTGACTAGTGCTGGCTGTCTTCTCCATGAATCTCCCAGCAAGTTAATCCCACTCCAACAGCTCCTAGATGCTTCTCTGAAGGTGGGAACAAACACAGGCCCCTCCAGCCAATGTCATGAGACACTGCTCATGACCCAACATCTAAGATCTAACTGTAGTTAACTTTGAAATGTTTCAGAGGTAACAGTTGTGGCTGCAGTGGGAAATTGACTAGAAAGACAGTAGGTTAGCTAGTGCATTAGCCCTCTGTAACTTGGACTGAAATCATATGTAGAAGAGAAAGTTAATTATCACTGCTGTCCTCTGACAACTATGTCAAGGCTGAGGACTGAGCTGCTTTTCATAATGTATGTTTCTACTGCTGTCACTCTGCAAAGGCAGTGTGAGGAGAAAAGGAAGTAAAGCGGTTGAAAACTGTAATGCCTTTTTTAAATTTTTCTAATCACAGTGCAGTGAAATGTATTTAAGAACTCTGTAATGTCTGTGTGCTCTGTGTAGTATGACTTCCATCAAGGTGCTAATTTCCTTGCCTCTAGTGACAAAAAATAAAAGTGACACTTTCTTAAACCCAGCTGTGAGGGTATCAAAGGAAACAAAATGAGAGGAAGAAATGGAGTGACTGCAGTGTTTAAAGGGAAAACACACAGAGTGATAATGAAATGAAAAATTACACCAGAAAATGGAAATTAGTAAGTGAATGGAAATGGTGAGATGACAGTTTTGAGTCACTATCTAACATTCCTGTGAAAATATGACTTATGTGCATGTCAATCAATGTCAAGACCTGGTTTTCACTCTAACAGAAGCAGAGAATGATGATACATAGCTATACTAGTTTCACATGGTTGCAATGTTTGCAGCCTGTCTTTGAAGAATTTGCTTCTTGGTAAGATTCTTTTTAAACGATTGTTTGGATTGTTGAAATCTAAAAGAAGGCAGAAGAAATGACATATTTCTTTCCAAAGAGCATTTCCACTAATGAAGATAAAGGTACTCCTGTTTCTTCTCCAGAACTATTTAGAAAAGGTTTATCCCTTTTGGGGACAGCCTGTGATTCAGCAAGTGACTTTCTGTGGTCCTGCAGAGGGGCAAGATCCCAAATCATGACAGGATGTAGTGAGAAGGACTGTGTATTTAAAGCCATCTAGGAGAACTGAGGACACAGCACCTCAAATTCATTTCCTCCACCCTTTTCACCAGGGTTTAGTGAACAGGTTCTGTTTGGACTTCTTAGAAGACGACACTGAAACTAGCAGCCAGTCTATAGCAAGATCCTCAAAAGAGGCTGCCAGACTTTCCTTCTTACTTGGAAACAGGAGTTCTGGATGTCTGAAAATAAGGGATTCTGGAAGCTGTGATCTGTGTTTTATGGCAGAAGGAAGGCAAAAGGTCTTTTGATAAAAAATTGTCACATAATCCCTTCTCATTTATCTTTGTGTTGGTGGCACAGAGACTTTTTCAAAACCTTGGTCAAGGCCACCAACTACTGTAATAATATGAAGAAAAACAGTCCATGTCTCTAACAACTTATATTGTCATTTGGAACAGCACAAAACAAATTAACTCTTTCTCATATGTACACTCTCCTTCTCTCACCTCATCTGCACTGGGGAGAAGACTGACTACATCAGATACTTTCCTGGGAGGTAATTGTGCCTCTTTCAGTTTGCAACAGTCTTTTCTTCTGCAGCTGGAGAAGAGATGGATCTGGGAAATCTTCTTCAAAAAGTGACCAAAATCAATACACCTCTGCAAAAACCTTCTTTGAAATATTTCACCTAGTTCCAAATATGGCAACCAAGAGAAATGGGAAAGCTGGGAACAAAATGTGGCAGGGGAATCTGGGTCTAGGACTATACACCATACAGATGATGTTTCTTTTCAGCTTTCCCCAATCCCAACATTACTTTTGGGAGAAAGGAGGTTTCAAAATTTGCACCATAGATATTGCATGTAGAAAACACTAATAAAATATAAAGAAAATACATAATTTTAATTCCCACAATTCCTTTCAGGTTTCCTCTTACAAACACAATTTAAACTGAAATGTCATAGCCTAGTGGTTTTCCTGCTTATCAAAAATTGCTACTTAATTAAAACAAGAGTCCTCATTTTTATACCATGGTGACTCTAGCTCCCATTTCTTGAACAGTATGATATGATACAGTGAATAGAGTTAAAACTTCTCAATATCATGAGATGGAGTATCAGCCTTTTGAAATAGTGAGCAGATAGGCACATGAGTAATCTGATCACTGTCAGTGGGGCTGAATGTACTGGGGGTAGGCAAACATAAGAAGATTATTTATCTCGTGTTAGTGTTTCTCTTTGCTACTATTACTGAGGCCAGATCTTCCAGTGCTTACTCTAAAATACCACTGAAGATCATGAGATTATATTTGTCGTGATCAAAGACAAAGAAGGCTGAACAATTTAGCCCATTATGATTTTACGTTCATTTATATGGCTCCTCAGAGCTCCCAGCTGCCCTTCCTTAAAACGCAGAGAGCAAACAGTCCAACTGACCAGTGCTAGCATTAATTGAATGCTTAACTTGCAACACATTGCAGAAGTTTTCTTCTAGGTTTGTCTTCTGTACTTTGGCAAATCTTGCTTTTTGTGTGGGAAGGTGAGAATAATATTTTGCAACAACTTAACTGCAAGAGTGATGTCTGAGTGGAAAGATTTGGGTGATTTTCATAAATTTTGCTGCTGCTTTTGGTTATCTTTCATTTATTGCTATGCTGAGAAAAAATTGTCAAGATCTACATTGAAGAAAAGTTTCATCTCTCACGATAGCTTCTAGTTTCACTTGAAGTTAGGAAAAGCACATGAAGCACTAGAAATAATTTAGTTTTAGTCTGTAACACATGGGAGATGTGATTAAGTCTGGGAAAGAACTGAAAGGAAGTTGATTAAAAAGTCCCTACCCATTGCAGGAGGGTCGGAACTAGATTATCTTTAAGGTCTGTTCCAACCCAAACCATTCTATGATTCTGTGACTCTATGAAATGATAGTACAGGAAAAAAAGGTGTAATATTGTAACTGAGGGCATTCCTGGAAGAATGTAAGCAAGATAACGTGACTTATCGGGGGATTTTGTGTGTTTGTTTTACAATATTTGTTACTTTTATGAATAATTTATTGCTATGGTCTTGTGTGGTTGCATGTAAAGAGACACATTCTGAATTGTGCCTGCATGAATGCTGGAGCAAAGGTTCAAGGAAAATTTCACTCTTGCCCTGCTTCTTAAAGACCATTACCTGTGGAGGGAGTAAAGTATGAGAAGTACTCACAGGCTGAATCTGTGCTGTTTTTTAAGAGCACCCCTGCTTAAGCACCCTCAAAGAAAGATTTCCTGACCACCTTCAACATCTTTATAGTGGATCACTTCGGGAAAGAGCTCAGACTGGGAGATTGCTTGGGCTTTACATAAATCTCTCACTTCCCTCCGGGCAGCATGCATGTCCCACAGGGAGAGCAGTTGCCCCTGCTAATGTTGGTGTCCACCAGCTTGTGCCCACCTGCATGATGATGCTGTGCAGGACATCACCTCCACTCAGACACCCCATGGGATGTGGAGACTTGTGCTGCCTCACTAGGAGACTTGGTGGCAGAAAATCCATGGGCCAGGAGGGATGGATCCTCTAGGACAGTGCTTGTCTTGCTCAGCCCAGGGTACCTGCCTCCCTCCTTGGGTGTAAGCTGTGTTAGTCCTGATGGGTCAGATTAGCCCTGATGTACTCCAGAACCGATCCTGCTTGCCTGTGCCCCTTCTCTGAGGAAGCTGGACCAGTTTTGGACTGAGGGTTGCCAGGCAACACAAATTTATCTAGCAACTACTTGGATGCAATGCAAGCTGGCAGCATAGCATGCCTTGTTCCCAGAGTCACATGTATGGGGACATCTGCTACTTTTTCACACCTCTGTAGGTCCTGCACACCTACTCTGCTCCCCTTATCTTCCAGCCTGCACAACCTGGCTTGCTGCCTCATTTCTGAGTGACCATTACCTCTGACCCGCAGCCTTTCCCACAGACACAGAGAAAAACCAATAGGGAAGGTCTGTTGTTTTCAGAACACCACCCTAGCTGTACAGAACCTACCACCTCTGGCCCACATGCTGCCTTTTGCCCTCCTCTCACTCGTTCCTTGCATTGTAGCCCCATGTGTTGCAGAGGGAAGAGCACATACATGCCACTATGTGAGTGGCACAGAGCTGCTGTCTAGGTACAACGTCAGCCAGATCATGTGTCTTAGTGTATGTCAAAAAAGCTACCCAGAACAGCCCAGGATGAAGTCTGTTCAAGCCACACAGGGGGACATATCCTTAACTCCCTCTTTGTGCTTTCAATTGTCTCCCAGTCCCTTATATTTCCCACAGATGATGTTCATCACCACTCCCCCACCTTTCACATGGACTTGTCTCCAAACAGTACAGCTTTCCTGGGACAACCTGCCGGTAACTCGGGTGACTCTATCAGGGCAGACCTGCTGGGTTTGTTGAAAACAGATGGGGGGACTCTCTGCTTTACGTAACAGGGAACAGAACTGTGTGAGGAACTGTGTTTACAAAATGCTAGTCAGGTCTCTCCCAGAACCTTTTCCCTCCTGAAGAGTGCAAATGGGATATATCCCCAGGGCTGGTGACAGCCAGGACTGGTCTCTGCAGCTAGGAACTCAGACTCCCTGTTCATTTTTTTGCCATGATGAAAAGAGGAACAGGCTCTGCATAAGCCGGGATTTGAATCATGGAAATGATCACTATTTTCAGTGGTTGTGTCACCATTTATTGCTGAAAGCTTGATGATTTCTTTTAGAATCTCTCTTGAAGCTGTGCCTTGTCTTTGGGATGCCAAAGGTATTTATCCGGCTTCTACTTTAAAAAATTGTCAGGTAGAGACCCTGAAACATTTATAGCTAAATTGCTTGGTACTTTACTTTTCAGTATAAAATCTGGTGTGGTTTTTTTTTTCAACTAAATATTTCTAGAAATATTTTGTATCTTACCTTTCCTCTATAAACATGGAGAAGAACTCAATCTTTTGGAATGTTTGGCAACTCCTGTAATACCTCCATTTCAATTATTTTCTTCTGTATAAATAAATCTTATCACTGCTTTCATAGATCACATTTTCTAACCGTCTTTCATTGTGTTCTTCTTAACCTTCTCTACTTCTCCTAGAACTGCCTGAAAGCTCAATGCCAAAGTTGGAGTGCATAACACAGGCTGACGCACTTCCAGGGCTAAGCAAAGCAGAAAAATTAGATCTTGTTCTACCTGTGATAGTTTGGACAAGCTAACTTCTTAACTTTTTACTTCACTTTTGCCTTATGCTCCTTGCACAAGTCTTAGCGAGGTGGGGACTCTGTGGAAAAGGGGGAGATTGGTACGGCCCTTGGAGAGCAGCTGAATCTCTCACCTACCTGAGACTACAGAGCAGAGAGAGCGTGAATGAAGTTTGGAAACAGCAGCTCCTCAGGCATGAGGGAGTCTTGAGAGGAACAAGGAAGGACCACCAGGCCTTAGGTGGTATATAAGGAGAACTTCACATGGACCAGGGGGCTGTTGTCCCTCAGTAAGTTCCTGATTTAGCTAGAACCAACCCATCAGTAACCTAATCCTTGGTGGGAGTGCAGGAAACTGGGTTTAAACTGTTTCTTTCCTGAAAGATCTAATCTAATCTGATAGTTTTTAGCAGCTCTTTCATCCAGAAAAGCTAAATATTCAGGTCATCATAGGAAATTATGAGTCTTTGGAGTGTAAAAGGCTAATGATATTTTGAAGAAGCTTACTCAAGCAAGAAGATTCAAACCTGTCATTTATCTGGAGTTCAACTGCATCATACATCAAGATTTGCCTTTCTTGCAACAGTACTGATTACTAGTTTTACTTTCAGTTTGACATCCACTTAAGATAACGCAAGTTTCTTTGGACATGTCTTCCATCTGTCTATTTTTTCTTATTTTCATGTCTGCATCTGATTTATGAAAGCACTGAATGGTAGCTCATATTAGTATAAAGTCTACTTTGTTGGTATTTCCTCTCAGACTTACAGCAATTTGCCCAGTTAGCATGCTCTATATTGGCTTGTATACAAGCCAAATATTTATTCCAGTGGCTGTTCATGTCACGAATTTGGGCTCGTGTGTCCCCTCTAATCTCTGTTCCCCTTCTTACATACTCATTATGTTCGTCTTTTTTCCATGAGTTCTTGAATATAATCATTAATATTTAAGGAATTACTTCAGCTGCCACTCTTAGTGTGCTTAGTGCTCAACTTTGTGAGGCTCTAATAAGTCAGCAACCTAATACATCTTAACACTTTTTAATGATTTCCCCCTCTTTTCTCACCCAGTTTCCTACTATTAACATTAATTAATACTAAAAATAATCTGATCATAATTAATCTGTTTGTTACAACTGAAGGGAAAAAGTCATTGAATGTTTCAGATTTCTCTGTGTGGTGAATTATTTATTCACGTCGTTGGTTACTCAATGAACCACAATAATTCAGGTAGTTTAAATTCTGTCCAAATATTTATTTTTTATTTATTTATTTATTTTGAATTTATAGCTTCTCCTGACAGGCAATAACATGCAATAAGCTAAGTGCTTGGGCAGGGAATATGAGAAGTTGTCTTTTGAGGGGATTTGGCAGAGACAGCATGAGGAAGGAGACTTACAAATGACACATGCACTAATAATTTACTTAGTGTGACAGAAGTGTGTCAGCGTAGTGTGAACACTTGTAAATGAATAAGGTATATGAATCATATTTTATCTTGTTTATGAAGCTCTAGACTGAAATATTGCATGACTCTTTTTATCTTTCCCTGACTGTTTAATTGCTCTCCCTCGACATTGTTGACAGAACTGACAGAGCTGAAATATCTTTTGTTCTGGGCAAATAGGCACTTCAGTCTTCCTTCAATTTTGTATATCTTTAAGGAACCTCAGACAGACATGCAAGGGGAAACTGAATATGCTACCTGTGCATTGATCAGTTTTCTGTAGAAAAGCTTAGGGCAATGTTCAGACAATCTTTTATATGAGGCAAGATCTCAGCAGTGTATTGTTGAAGCAGTAAAAATTTTGCCAGAAAAAGCTCATCTTTTGCTCCTTCCTCAAACTCACCTGCTCCATGACAAAGACAGATGTGTTTCTGTAAATGTTTGAAAAGAAAGCCTGTAAAGTTCCTAGGTCAATTCTTCCTTTTTCTGAAAGTCTGTACATTCCTGAAGTATCAGATCACTCTTAGCCCCAAATATAAGTTGCATTAGTAATTCATGGGCTTTCTCCAAAACAAAACAAAACTCATTTTATGTATTATTAGCTTTGAGTTTATAACAACCTGTAGCTTTTTGTGATGACACTAGTGTATTTCTTTTTCTTATTGGCTCTCTCATAAAAACAGTTTTATTTTTCCCTCTCTTTTTTTGTTTGTGAGATAATATGAAGCAGCTGGTTAAGAGAAGGGGATTAGTGGGGACAATTTCTTAAGAAACACAGTCCACGTGCTACCAGGTTCTCCAACTGTGATCTTTTGTTTTCTGCATCCATGGCAGAATGGATATCCTTATGCTTAGGTTTTAGGATGCACATGGTCATATTCACTCAGAGGTAATGCAGAAAGAGAACCGTAAACCTTCTAAGGCTTCTGCATACAGCAAGTGCATGAACAAGGGCATTCCTATATAAGTTTAATCAAAACAAGGTGCAAAGAGAGCTTGTTGGGACTGTCCACTGAGAAAAAGGGTATTTCTTCTCATGCACAGTCAGGAACGTGTCCAGGGTCTGTCTGTCCACATCAAGAGCAGTCTGAAAGATGAAGCTAGCAGTGCTGGTAAGGACAACACCAGTCAAAAAAGGGTCACTGCTCCAAAAACTTTGCTTATTACCTGTGTGCTGCAAGAGAAGACAAGTCCAGCTGTGGTAAGGGTCTCTGTCACTACTCATCAGGAGCCAAATATGGGCCTGGCAGTCCCAAGCCACCTAGAAAGCAGGGCAGGAAGGTAGGGTTTGTGGACTAATGTTCCTTAGAGAAATAGGGCAGCCTGAAAAACAGGGGGGGTACATTTGTGGTGAGGGGTCAATATAACTGCTCTGTATCACTTATTTTTAGTATTCTGCTACTTCAATTTAGAAAATGGAATCAGCGAAGTATAGCATTTCTGTTAACTGTCTGGTGATTATCAAAAATTTCACAGGGCCCAGAAACCTGGGAAGTACCCTACTTTCAGAGCTTTCTGCTGTATAACTTTAGGCTGCATCTTTCATAAGAATTGCCCTTTAAAGACAAGCAAGCAATTGGTCCTCTCTCCTCCTAAAACTTGAAACTGTCTTTTTTATATGATTGAATAAGCACTGATAACAAGAAAGACTCATTGCAGAATTTCTTGTGCTTTCATTACTATTATTAATTAATTCATGCTACTGTGAATGCTTGATTTAGAAAGAAGCATTACCAATTAAGAATAATTGAGAACCAGGGTGCTAGATGTGATTTTTTATATGCATATTAAGAGTCATAAGGAGAGCAACTACACACACCAACATATGTCTGTTCATGTCTCTCCCTCTGCCTGTTACATTCTAGCACTAAAATGAGTTTTAAATAGATTATTAGTAACTGATATTTATTCCAGACCATGCATCAAGAAAGAAATTAAGTTCAAAGAGATGCTAATTAACTCCAAAGAGCACAGACTACCTGGAGTGACACAAATTCAAAGTCATTTGTACCAGGTTCTTTTTCCATGGTCAGAGCCATAATCAGTTGATTTTAGCAGAGATTTATATCCAAAACAGCGAATACTTTGATCCCACAATATTTGAAAGATCAAAGAGTCACTGCACTTAAGTAGGATCTAGCATAATGTGTATGCTGCAGTTTCTTCTAAAAACCTATGGCACTTAACTCACTTCAGCTCCTGGGTTCAAATAATGAAAAAATGCCCTTGACTGGGTACTTTTCTTAAAATGTATTGAAAAGATACCTGCCAGAATGTGTCTTTCCAGTAGTTTTATGTCTATGTCAAACAGCTTCTTATGAAGATTCCTTTCCTTGTGCTGCATTTCTTTAACTTCAAAGGTTCATATGGAAAGTGTCAGCCTGTTCTCATTATTCACTCGCTAATTTTATTTCAAACATTCGTTGTTACATTTTGCAGAATGTACATTGGTTTTGTCTTAATTTTAATATAAACTTGATCCATGCACAATCTAGGGCTAAAAACATGATGCCATTTCTAGTCTTGCAGCAAGCTTTTAACCACAGCTCAGGTTCCACCCATGAGGAGTGAAAGAAGCTCTCCAGATTTCTGTTTTCTAATTATAATTTCAATTTCTGAAAATTTTCTGCAACTCTTACCTCTGATCAGGTTAAAATCATAAAATTAAAACAGCAGGTGTTTTTATTCTGTCTAGCTGGTTCACAACACATATTTTTTATGACATTTGCTCACCCACATGGAACTGGATTTAACTGGGAGTGTGGATGTGGGAAGCACAACTGGATGCTAATCCAAATGTTCTTAATCTACCTGATCCAGGTAATAGCAGCTGGAAAGAATATAAGCTTCAAAGGTGGACAATCCAAGCCTGGGGCACCTGGGAACGTGCTCTGGTTGCCAGCCTATGCCAAAGTCAGTCCTGCTCTCCTTTTGCCATTATTCTTAGCTCAGTGAAATACTTTAAACTTTCTTAACCTGGCAATCCAGTCTCCAGACACAATGTGGGCAATACCCTGTGTGAGCTGACCTATATATCCAAGTGCTTACATACACATCTCATGACAGGACCAGAGACACTGCTTGCAGAAAGATTGTGTTAAGGACTCTGAGTAATTTTTTCCTTACATAAATGACCATGAGCTCTGCTGAACATTTTCCCTGGAATTCTCTTCTATATAAGTCAGAGTAATTTTTTTAAAACTCTTTTCAAGGTTCACAAAAAGCTTTCAACCAAAAAAAATAGATCTCTATCAATCTCCAGGATAACTTTGGCCAGTAAAGTAATGTGAAACATGTTCAGGGGAGAAGAAAATTCTGTAGTCCAGCACTTGACCCAATTCCTATTGCTGCTACAGTGGTTGGATGAAATCTGTTCATTAATCCATAAGGCTTTTCATGCATCCTGAAACCTACACTTCTTTTTAACTACTTATGTTAAACGTGCCACTTTCAAGTTTGTTTTGTGAACTAAAATGACTGCTAGTGTGGATTCAACAGATCCATTGAAAGTTATGAGAAACAGGAAACAAAGAAAGTCCACAACCAAAGTACTGAGTCTTTAGCATTTTTACCACAGAAAGAAGACAATCTCACCACACTTTTCAGAGGGTTTAAATCTAATTTCCTTGTAATTGTGCTGCAGGAGAGAGAGGACAGGATGTAGGATCAATCCTCAGCTATTCCCCAGCCCAGCGGTTCAGGTTCAAAGAATACAAAGGTCAATGGGCACCTTCTGTTTGCTACAAAAAGCGTTTTAGTGAAAGTATTGGCACATGAGAAAAGGAAGGACAGGAATTTACAATTGTTTGACTTTGGTGCTGTTTTCCTTTGGAAGCAGGGCTGGACTGGGAGGGCACTCAGCAGCCCAGCTCCCTTCCCTCTTGGCAGACTGGAGTGCCACACTGCTGACTCCAGAGGGAGAAGAAGATAAAAAAAAGACTTTTATTATAACCAGCCACTTCTCTTGTTTTCCAAAACTATGTATCATTCATCCGTAATGCATAGAATCACAGAATCATAGAATCATAGAATCATAGCATAATTAATTGCTGGGTCTTTCTTAACAGTAACCTTATCACTAATGTTACTCACAGCAGCAACAAGTCATGCTGGTGTGAAAACACACATATAATCAACTTGTGAGGATGTAGGCCCATAACAGAGGGAGTTAAGGAGGAAATTAAGGTACTGCCTGTCAGTGCTGGTAAAGCAAGAATTGAGCAACAACTTATGCTATGTACCAGAACAAACTGAGCAGCACTTGCAGTTTTCATGACAGAAAATGACATTGCTCTCATGGCTGCTGCTGCTGTAAGCATCTGTTTCAGACACAAACCCAGGTGAAATATTTTCCATACTGCTAGTGGAAAGAAGATGGTACTCTGATTAAAGCAAGAAACAGTATTCAACAGCAAGAAAGTAGGGTTCAACAGACTCTCTCAATTTGCAACACTGGACAGTGTGCGATATTGGACAGTGGGAAATTCTACCTAAACTGGGATACATAGGGACAAGAATTGCAGAGTGAGAGAGGGCATCTGTAAAGGAAGACTGTATTGCCATGCTGCATGGAAAGTACATATCCAGAGATAAAGTAGATATTCCTTCCTTGTATTTTTCTGGCTTTAATCTCACTGTGTTTCCCCATGTTGTCCCTCTTCCTTCATACCTGTCAATATCCACTGAAATCTTTGATCTGCTACCTGCAAACTACTTGACCTTTCCTTTCAGACAGTTCATGAACTACTGATCCAACATCAATATATACAGACAAAAGCTATCTGATCTCCTCAGAAAGAGGAGACAGCAGATGACAGGAATATTATAGTTTTACTCCTGCTGCACCTCAGGACCTCTACAAGCTCTTTGAGGTGCAAACCTATACAGGTGCCATCTAAATTCTCCTCAGCAAGCTTGGGCCATCCAAGTACTTAGATTTTCAGGGTAATCCAAGAAAAAACTGGTTAGCCTAGTTTAACTAGAGCAACTAAAACTTCCACTGAAACTGAGTTGCACATAAAATCAGTGGTGTTTAATATGTTATTTGATGTTTTTCTTCTTTTTGTGCTCTTTTGTTTTGAAAATGGGCAAAACAGAAGATATGCAATGCAAGACATGCATGACCACTTCCTATATCTGCTAAAAACATGTTTGAGAACCAACTATTGTTTTGTTTGGTGGTTTTCACTGAAAACTACAGATTTCTCTGAAAACATAAACAAAAATGGTATATTTTCCCCATGAAGTTTCAACTTCAAAAAAAACAACCCAATCCAACTAACCAGAGAAACACAGTGTTCCTTTGCTCAGCATGTTTGCTACCTTACCGAGCTTGGGAGGCTGAGACCTCCAGCTGGAACAACACAAAGGTGGATTAGAAAGGAACTAACAATTTATTACTGTCCTATGAAGCTTGTGGAAAACTTAACACCCTGCAAAGTTGAAGTGTGCACCCAGCACCATTGCTTCACAGACAGTCCTAGCTTCCCCTGTGGCATGTCAGATTCCTTAAACTGAAATTCCCCCCCTCTCCCTCCTGCTGCTATTAAAAAGCAGGTTTCTATGGCGCTCCTGTATCAAAAACCTTGTCTCCACTGCACTCCAAGCCTCTCTGTCCACAAGCCTCTCTGTCTGTGAGACATAGAGAAAAGCAAGGTACAAGGCAAGATCTGTCTTTAGACCTTTTTTCCGCATATCCTGCACATAGGCATTGGCTGCTTTGTCCTCTGCATTCTAAACAAATCCTCACTGTGCCGCACTGCAGAGAGCCTCAGCAGATGACAGGAATATTATAGTTTTACTCCTGCTGCACCTCAGGACCTCTACAAGCTCTTTGAGGTGCAAACCTACACAGGTGCCATGTCCCACGGAGTCTGGCGCACTGGGCTTGGTCACCTTCAGAACCAAAAAGACAAGGTTTCCCACCTTCCCAGGTGGCCACCAGAGGAAAAGATTCTCTCCCCTCTTCTTCTGCATGTTCCCCTGCATGGACTGTTAGTCAAAGCAAGATATCAAGGCAGTCCATATCTGCATGAATATTGAAATAGGCATTAAGCTTTAAGAAACAGTAAAGTCTGGCTTGACAGGTGCTAACAACTCCATCAATTTAATCTGAAACAGATCAAATATTCATTTTGGCAAGACCTGAAAAGGCCCTTTCTGAGACTTCTTTAATTTCCAGAGCAAACTATTGAGGGAGGAAATGAGGAGACTTTTGAACTTATCTCAATGGTGGTATTTGGCAAATCAAGAAATGTTTGTAGTTTGAGTCCTTCTGGGTTTGTTTATTTATTTAGCACTGACTTCCACTCCTATTACAATTTTAGCAGAAAGACTGCAATGAATTCTTCCAGTATAACATAGGCAAGTATGTAATCTCAATTTTTTGCCTTACTTACCTATTAAGTTATTAATTTCTCAGCTTGCTAAATGTTATGTAAATTCATAACATTTCTAACTACAGATAAGGTTTACACACTGAAGAAAACTGATATTGTTAAGGGTTAAATAGAGAGTTTTGCGGTTTAAATGAATCATACATTCACTCCAATCAGTCTTCTACTGATTTTTGTCTTTATTACTTTATTTCATAATCAGAGAGGGCTTGTAATTGTGGACCAAGCTAATAATTTGCATGACAAGAAGAGAATTCAAGCAAAAGTGACCCATATAGGTAACAACCACAAAGCTGATGATGTGCAAACGACAATACTGGCATTGAAATATGATCAGTAGGAAAATAAACAAATAAACAAGCAAACAAACAAAACAGGTTAAATTACAGGGGTTTGTGTATCTAGATTGCATGTTTGAATGCAAATGAAATTGGGGTGTCTGTTTTGTGTAGGTTCTAAAAAATAATCATAGATGTGCCTATGCATATGAATCTGTGTGTGTATGTTAATACATTGTTAGGGTTATGTGTATTAGAGATTTCAGTGCCCTGTGAAACATTCACTAACCACGTTCCCTCAGGTGCACCATGCGTACTTTGCCTGCTGGTCTGCCTGACAAAGCCTGTCTCTAACAGACAAATCTCTGAGCAGCTCCTACCTGCTGCCAAATTTTGGAAAATAGACATCAATTTCCCAGGACAACACATCATTCTTCTGACTAATTTGGAACCACCTTATGTGTTCATGCTAGCTTCACTTCTCTTTGCTTTCCTGCCCTCCTTTACTTCTTTCCCTCCCTCCCCTCACAGAAGACTTGGAATGAGGCAATGAACAATCCTCACTCTTGGATAACTAACAGATATAAGGTCTGATTCATTGGCAGTATTCCTAGTAGGGATAAACAAGAATTTTATGTTATATATATAACTTACACATACATGTATTACACATATAAAAGCTACTTGAAGTTACTTTGAAAATCTCTGACTTTACATGATTTTTTTTTTTTTTTTTTATTGCACTGGACAATCCCTTTAAATTAGAAATGAAAAATTGCCACATAAACCAACATTTTTACAAGTCCACCTCTAAGTGCCCAAAATACTACCAAAGGAATTGTCTGTGTAATGTTAGATACAGAAAAAAAGACAGTATAAAGTGATTATGCATTGCTCCTGTTCTCAAAGCACTTTCTTAGCTACTTCCTTCTCAATGAAGTTCTAAAGAACATGTATTTCCTCCATACTCAGGCATTAAAAGACCTTACAACCTTTAATACATTTACTTGCAGCAAATGCCCTTTGGGAAAGAAAAATTATATTATTGTTTTGTTAGAGGTGGGAATCTTAGACAAAGAAAGTAACATGGGTTTCCTGAAGCCACACAGGAAAACTGGAATAATCCAGTCCTGAATCCAGTAATCCCAGACGAAGTCGTTATCTAGGGGCACCTTTCACTACCAGCTTCTGATATGGCTTTCACACAGCTGCTCATGCATAAGGATGTCATTGCACTGCAGGAGTCTTTCAGTCAGAAAATTCCAGCTGTGGTATCTTTTGTGCTGAATTTTAGCATATTTTTGGACTCAAAATACAATTCTGCTCCATTTGCTAAAGAATTTGGATACAATTAGTTTTCATTGCAACTCTGAATGAAACTAGGTGTAAAAATATCATAGTTCTTCCTGGGCAAAAGAGCCCTGTTCTGTCAATACTAGATGCAACAGCAACCCACTGCATTCCTCATCCAACCCTGGCTGCATTTATATCAATGTTAGATTTGTTGAGCTACAGAAACAGATGTAAAATGCAGTTTTCAAAAGCATCATGTTACCTAAGTCCTTGAAAGTAGTCAGCACCTTGCGTTCATTTAGAAAGTCAGGGAACCTAAACACCTAGGATCTTAGGTATGAAGGAAGATAAATACCTAGGTTCTAGGATCTTCCAATATCTGCACCCAGCTTTTACTTCTGAAAATGGGATGTACATCCCTCAGCCATCAGTATGTGAATCAGAATTGCTCAGACCTTACTATGGCTTTCATTATCTGTGCCACTGGTGCCTGAAGGTCACTTGTGCTCCTTTGTTAGTATTCCTGACTATAGGAACAGGCCAATTAAGTTTAGTTTGGTACAGTTTTGGAATTACACAATTTAATATTTCTACCATTGTGTACTTGCATCATTAATATTTTACAGCCTTCCTTCTTGGGTGATGGGAAAGATTCTGTCCATTTTTCTAGGACCCCAGTACAGGTGAAACTTTCAAAACTAAGGACAAATGACGATATGTCAGAAACAACAATTCAAAAAGTTGATAAAAGCATTCCTGTCTACTGTGGAAGAAAAGTTTTGCAACGTATTTTCTTTATATCTTTTCTTGACAAAAAAAAAAAAAAAAGTTGCATATGATATTCTCTTCTCCTAACTTTTTTTAGAACATGGAGTAAGTCTTTAAATGTTTCCATGAAATGTACAGCTCCAGAATCCAGCAAAATACTGTGAACCATTGATGAAAACATTTATCTCAAGCCACTTCCTTGTCCAGAAGCAGACATGTGACTCCATGTGGACAGACTTCCATTTTACTCCAGCCAGTGCAATTCTGACAAGGGACTTCTAGGTTAGATTTACATAATGCTTAGCTCTTCTATGTGTCATGAAAAAAAAACCAACCTATTTTAGAGAATTCCACTTAATCTGAAGATTTTCATGCACCTTATATCAGTGAAGAAGCATGGTGAAAAAAACAAACAAACAAAAGAAAAAAAACAGGATAAGTCTCTAGATCTTGCAATATTTTATAGATAAATTCAACAAAGGGTGTGCAGAAAGAATGGCTTTGTCTGAAAGATGTTTCTGCCTCTACATAAATGAAACATGGAAATAGGCGACCTTATTATACAAAAAGCAGAGGAGCTTAATCAAAAAAAAGATGCATGTCTGAAGAAAAAAGGAGCAAATTTACAGTCTCTTCTCACATTTGAAACAATTTTTCCTGAAGCAATACTCTCAATTGGCACTGTAGGCGATGTAGGAATTGCCTGTGCTCATAGTAGCTTGGTTTTTTCTGCTGCTCCACCCTATATAGCCATGTAGTTTGCACAGAATTCAGCCCTGGAAATAAGAAGAGAGAAAACTGCGAGTGTGCTGAAGGTTAGGAAAAATCCCCCGATGGACCATAATTCTGAAACAAATGTTATTCAAGACAAAACGACTGCTCTCTTTAGCTTTGTTTACTACACCTAGTAATTATGCCAGAGACAAAAAAAAAAAAAAAAAAAAAAAAAAAAAAAAAAAAAAAAAGATGCATGAAAAACATGGTGGAGCAAACACTCCTAGCATGAACTCACTTCTGCAGATGTAAAGCAAATGTCTTCTTTTATCCTGCAACTACAGGCAACCCACATTAAAATACTTTGAGACTAGACCCATGACTTCAATGTCACCCTGATTATCAGCAAGCCCCTTCCATTTCAAGCTGACTTGTGAGTATATTGCTCTCTCTGCCTCTGTCTCTCTCTCTGTTCCCTAAAATTAGATTGCTATCTCCCTGAAATGATCTCACACATATTTGTTGAATAAAGATTAAAGAACAAGGCTAGAGGGAGAAGAGAGAAAATGTGTTATAGAGCAGCACTGGTAAGATGAGTAACCATGAAAAAAAACAAAAATAAAACTAGCCAAGTGAATGTAATTTTACCAAGATCAGCCCTACTAACAGAGCCACCAAGGAGAGGGCAAAACATCAGCTGTAACTCTGTGGAGGCTAAATCTGACAGTGTTCTCCACAGCGAGCTCTCATTGTAGGAAATCAGTCAGGTCCTCCTTCTGCCTAAAGTTGTACTTAGATATCTGTGCCTGCCCCCAGCCCTTTGCAGAGGGACCAAAGGACTACCTTGATGTCACTTTCATTTCAAAAGTTTTTTAATTGCTTGTATTTTCTGCTACAGCAAGAAAGGCCAACTTGTTAACTGCTTAGAATCTCAATCTCCTATTTATAAAAACCTGCACCTGTGCCTTCATTTTTACTCATGTAAGTAATCAGTTATGTAGGCAAAGCTCATGCCTACACATCTCAGTAACCATATGTTTGTGCAGACATTTGGTACGTACACACTGTTTTTAATGGAAGTATTTCGTTCTTCCTTTTCTGAACAAACCTCAGGCTTTGCTTCTTTAGAGCGCGATGAAATACTGCCTCAAATACTGGAAGCATTTGGAAATCTGGCTTCAAAGTTACAAACATGCTTTGTCTTTCGTAAAAGAATCAACGAGATTAGGCTGATATCTCTTTGTTTCTCAGCAACAGTACAATGGAAACTTGTAGCTGTAGTTTCAGTGTTGCTGTAATAATGCAAATCACACACTTGCTGATTGGTGTGTGAGATGTGAAGACCATTAAGAAAAAATTACATGTATCTCCTGTCATGATCTCCAGACTTTCTTACGGGCCTCCACAGTGTCTTAATATGGTGCAGAAAACCCCTGGTCTTGCAAACTGACTAGTTTGCTTAGTTCTCGGTATTGAGATCTGACTTAAAAGTTAGGAAAATATGCAACTTATATTTTAATTGATATTAATTGTCCATATGGACTACTGCTGTAACCTTGTTCAGCTGGTGCTAGGAAGACAGTCTGCAAGATCAGAAATGGAAAAAAGATGAAATATAACCACATGAAAATATGGTCTGTGCTGGAAATAATAATCATCATCATCATGATCATAATCACAATCTTTAGTCTCATTTTACACTTTATACTGAACCCTAAATGCCCACATATTGTATCAGTAATCTTTGGTATTGTAGCCAATAAATACAGGAGTTTCCTTCTGCATTGCTTGTCTTTTATTTGTCTTAAGTCAGTCCCTCACTGCTGCCAAAGCCGACTGACCCTTGAGTCTTGAAAGGCACTTCACTTTCGATTTTTCGACACAACAACCCTGGCAGACCCTACTTGGGGCTGCCTTTGATGTGAAGCGCCAGACAGCAATGAAAATCTGTAAGCTCATGTATGTAATGCTTCAGTCTGCTCACATCTTAGTGAGATTTTAGATGAAGCATTTTGTCATGATGGAGAATTCAGTTAGCAAATTTGGCAGACAGCGTTACAGTCTAGCAAATGCTGCCTCATAACATCCTGGGTGTGTGTGTGGCTCCTGTATGAAGTTACGGTGGGAAGGGACAGTAAAGAAAACAACCTGGGCTTTCTCCAGAGTAGAGGCATACATGCTTTTATTCTGATGTTGCTGGAAGTGTTAGATTGCCTCTTGTATTGCTGTCTAGCAGGGCTTATTTTCTGGAAATAGTTCCAATTCTTTGCTTCAGTTTTCATGTTTTAAGTAGGACAGTGGCTTGGCTGCCAGTAGTGTGGGGTATATTTTCTGTCTTTTATCACAGCAGATGAGTAATTATCTGCTGGGCCTAAATGTGGGGCAGAGCTGACCTAAGCAAGAGTCTTAAAATGCCATGCAATCAGTGATTAGGGAAGCTGGTGACCAGTAGAGCAGAGAATAACAAAAATAAATAGAACAATTTGCTGAGTACTCTTCTGGTCCTCTTTTCTGAGAATCATAGAATAGTTAGGGTTGGAAAGGACCTTAAGATCATCCAATTCCAACCCCCCTGCAATGGGCAGGGACACTTCACACTAAACCATATCACCCAAGGTTCTGTTCAACCTGGCCTTGAACACTGCCAGGGATGGAGCATTCACAACTTTCCTGGGCAACCCATTCCAGTGCCTCACCAC
Source organism: Lorius lory (assembly GCA_025629905.1). Lineage (NCBI taxonomy): Eukaryota > Metazoa > Chordata > Aves > Psittaciformes > Psittaculidae > Lorius > Lorius lory. Next base: position 5,749 of record JAOSLQ010011921.1, on the reverse strand, counting down.
CCTCACAATAAAGAACTTTTTCCTTAGATCTAACCTGAACTTACCCTATTTAAGTTTGAGCCCATTACCCTTTGTCCTATCGCTACAGTCCCTAATGAAGAGTCCCTCTTCAGCAGCCTTGTAGGCCCCCTTCAGGTAATGGAAGGCTGCTATGAGGTCTCCATGCAGCCTTCTCTTCTCCAGGATGAACAATCCCAACTTTCTCAGCCTATCTTCATACAGGAGGTGCTCCAGTCCCCTGATCATCCTCATGGCTCTCCTCTGGAGTTAGTCATGTCCTTCTTATGATGAAGACACCAGAACTGCACATAGTACTGCAAGTGGGGTCTCATGAGAGCAGAGGGGCAGGATCACCTCCTTTGACCTGCTGGTCATGCTCCTTTTGATGCAGACCAGGCTACAGCTGGTTTCTGGGCTGCGAGTGCACACTGCCTGCTCATGTTCAGTTTTTTGTTGACCAACATCCCCAAGTCCTTTTCCACAGGGCTGCTCTGAATCTCTTCTCTGACCAACCTGTAGCTGTGCCTGGGATTACCCCAACCCAGGTGCAGGACCTTGCACTTGGCCTTGCTGAACTTCATAAGGTTGGCATCAACCCATCTTGCAAGCGTGTCAAGGTCCTTTCCCTCCAGCATATCAACCGAACCACACAGCTTGGTGTCATTGGCAAATTTGCTGAGAGTGCCCTCAATCCCACTGTCCACGTAACCAACAGAGATCCCAGCTTTTATCTGTGGTCAGTTTTATACTCATAAAAAGTTGTCATAACGTATTGAGTAACGGTCACACATGGTGCATGCTGCTGAGCTTGCATCTCATCTGTGCAGGTGTGGAATTGCAACAGCTGCCGTACTCTTACACAAAGCTGAGGGCCAACCCTGGTTCTGTACATCCCCTCTAAGCAACCCTGGTGGTCACTCTTAAAACTCGTCTTACAGACAGCGCTGATATTTGTGAGTTGACGCCTCTATCGTCACATGAAGCTGTTTCTCAGAATCATAGAATCACAGAATAGTTAGGGTTGGAAAGGACCTTAAGATCATCTAGTTCCAACCCCCCTGCCATGGGCAGGGACACCTCACACTAAACCATATCACCCAAGGCTTCATCCACCCTGGCCTTGAGCACCGCCAGGGATGGAGCATTCACAACCTCCCTGAGAAGATTCACAACCTTCCAACCAGAGAGCACATCTGGGGCTGCTACTGACACACATTCTTCCTAACTCTCTGCTCCTCCTGCACAGTCACAGGCTCCCTTCACAGCAGGGTCACCAAGGGTCACTTCTCCCCAGGTCTTTCAGAGTCATTTTTGTATCTCTCCCTCCAGAGGTGCATGCAGGACACGATGGAGAGCTCTCTGTAATTAGCACTCCAGGGCTTGTGGTGTCCTGAGCCGTGTCTGGAGGCACGGTGGCTTGGCTTTGGCTTGACCTGGAAGGGGATTATTTCTTGCTGTGTCACAGCCACTCCTGGCTGAGTAAGAGGAAATCCTGAATAATCTCTAGTGTTATTTCTGAAGAGAAGGAGCATGGGAAGTGGGGAGATGAAGAAGTATTGATAACACAGGTGAGATGCTTTTGTTGAGGGTATTACATACAGTATTACTGGAACATTGCCTACTGCCTAATCACCCCCCAAAACACAGCCTCCTGTCACTGAGTACTCTTACACCATAACAGCCACAGCCACCCCACAAGCGTGGCACACGCTGTGTACAAGCACACTAAGTGCACACAAGGAGTGACATGACCAAAGGTGTGTTTCACAAGCACATGGCATGCATCCCACAGCCAGGAGCACACACAGCCTGGGCTGTGCCCTAGGGTACATATGTCCTAGGCTCATGCAGGGTACATCCTGAAAGGTGAACACAGCTCATCTGTGGATTCACAGATCTGCTCCAGGTACTGCCCTCAGCTTGGGCTCAGCACACAGCCTGCTGTTCACAGCTCAGGTGGATGTGGGTAACCATGGACCCATCCATCCACCTGAGCACCCCTAGTCCCGGTCTTTCACAGCCAGCATCCCCACTGCAGTGCATTCCCTCCCCAGGCCCTATTGCAGAGGGAAGTGCACACCTACCCTGGCAAACACTTCCCTTCTCGTATACTTTCCAAACTAGACCCAAGAGGAAGCAGCCGTTCACAAATGCCTGAGCTTTGGACATCACAGACCGCTTTTCAGCATCACTGAAAATGAACATACCCCTGGGGTTCACCCTACAGGCAAATCCACAGAGCCAGGAGTTCCTCAAAACCAGCCTCAGCCACCACCTGGCCATGGATACCTTCAAGCACATGGCTGTCCTCACCCCACAGCTGACACTGGCTCTCCAGGCACAGCAGGGAAGACCCCTGTTTCTCTGTTTATCTCCATTCCTGGGGCACACACTCAAAGAAACACAAATCACAATCCAGCGTGTCGAGCTTGAGGCACCTATTTCCATACTGCATGTGAGCAGTGCAGCTCCTGAGCAGCCTTCTACAGCCTCTGGCTGCATGTCCACACGTGTGAGCATCCTTGGGCATCCTCAGCCACGCAAACGCAAAGTCCCAGTGGGGACATTGAGCAGGGAGGACACAGTCTCCTCCTTCCAATTTATGGCTGCTCTGGATCTGCCCACTCAGACAGGACAGACACGGCTGATGGCCATCATGGCCCAAAGACACTGGCAACCTAAAGCAGCAGTGCAGTGAGCAGCAGTGAGACCCAAGGTGAAAGCGATGGCAGCTCTGACAAGCTGCATGCAGCAAAGCAATGCCTGCCTGAGGGACACTGAACTGCCACCCAAAAGGCTCAGTAAAGGGTAAACATGAGGTGAGAAATGTGATAACGGCAAGATCAAGAAGACAAGAGAAAAAGATTGTTTCCAGCCCAACATGTACATGTAACAGCCTGTGCCTCACACTGCAAGGACCAGTGCTGCCCAGCGGGTGACACAAATATACAACATCCTTCCCCTTGCACTTCTCATAGCGCCAAGCTTTAGGCAGTGCAGGAAGTGACCTCCCACATACTATAGCAGGCACTGGAAAGGCAATGATCACCTGCTCTATCCAGTGACTTGACACAGGGAATAGTACTAGTGAATTGTAACTGGGGCTTAGGGTGTGTTTCTCATACTTTCTTTGTTTTCTAACCTGGGTGACTAAGGGCTGACAATGGAGATACCGGGGAACTGAGCTCTGGTGCAACCCCACTTGCTCTAGCCAAGTGTAACTGGCTGAACCTGATCTCTCATTTCTGTTCAGCCCAACCAAGAAAGCATGGATTTACTGTACCTCTGGGTACCTCCCCATAGCTTGGTGGAATCACATCTGAAATGAGCAAATCCCAGGTGGTGCAGGACCCTGCCCTCTACCTATGACTCATGCGGTCATTTCCCTTCCCAGTGAGAAAAGTCAGTGCTGGGCTCAAGAAGAGCTTCCCTCACAGTGGGAGGTACCAGAGCCACTGGTAAAGCCCTGTCCCCAGCCATGGACCTGCTGCAGAGCCCTGCTGTGAGGGTTGCTGAAGGCAGCAAGAGGATTTGTGGGTTGTGAAAGCTAAAGTACATTAAAATACATTAACTACATGATGAGAGACTTGTACTGAGGGAGTTCCTGGAGACACCACAGCCCCCTCCTCATGCTCCTGACCCTAATGAGCCAGCTCCATCAAGCTGACACAGGCTTGGACAGCCGGTCTCTGCACTGTGCTTCCCTTGCCAGCCCCAGCTGTCAGCCAAGCCAGCAGCTCTGGCACAAGGAGCCCCTCTCCCCACTGCCTCCTCCACGTGCTGTCTTTGTTCCCACTGGCGTGCTGCTCCCGCTCCCCTGGGAACATGCCCCATGCACCACAGTGGTGCCTAGCAAGATATGTGGCTGACCTTTGGGGCCCTGTCATAAACCAAAGCACCTCAGGACAAGCAAAACACATCTGTACCCTCCCGTGGCACGTGCTTGTTGGTCCACTGGACACCACAGCAACACACCATGTCCTCTCATCCTTTACTACCCAGCTGAGGTGGACAAGGCTCCCTCACAGGCAGTGCTCTTTCTGGGAGTCCAAGCTAAGGAACAAAGCACTGGTGGGTTCACATCCTTTTCCTGTTGAGGGTAGAAATATTTGGGATCTGTTGAACGAAGAAGCCATCTCTGGTACTGAGGTGTCTACAGGGCTGTCTGTACCTCCAAGGCAGGGTACACAGCACAGCCTCCATCACTCCTGTCTTTCCCAATTCCCTCCTCAGCTCTCTCGTGAGTGTGCTGTTTAAACCCATCCAGATCTTGTGTGACTTCATCATTCAGCCTGCGGATAAATGGGGCCTTGCTGGGTACATTCAAAAGGGCTAAAATTAAACACCATGGGACCGCAGAAAATCTGAAGAACAGGCCCTTCCCCAGGTCTGCAGCAAACCCCAGAAATGATGGAGCTTGTGCTGGGATCCTTCGGGGGGAAGCCCTCTCAAATGTCACAGCCTCCAGCACAAGCTGTCCAGCTCCCTCCCAGCCGGCCCTTCCTCCAGCTGTTCCTCTCTGGCCCGGCACAGCCGCCACATCCGCATCTGCACGAACCAGCCCAGCCCCAGAGAACAGGCAGACCCATCACTTCCTCTCATTGCCAGAAAGCTGCTTAAATTCACAACACAAGCAGGCCGTGGGGCATGTCTGGCGTCCATCTGCTACCTCGGGCCTGGGCTCAGCGCAAGAGTATCAGCAAAGCCACTCGCCCACCAGCATAGGACACCAGCTAGCAAAGCACAACACGATAAACAAACCAGCCCGCGTTTGGGCACACACGCAGCACTAACTCCTGCCTTGCCCCCCCCCCCCAGCACACAGACAAGGAATCACGGCGTCAGATAATATGACACACAGAACTATGTCGCACATCTCCCAGCTGTCCAGCACCTCTTCTGCCCTGCTCCCGCAAGGGCTGCTCCCCTCCTTTCTGTCCCCACCACCTCTCCCTTACCAGCGTCTTTCTGCTCCTCTGCTCCTCAGAGGTCTCATCTTGTGCTGCACACATCTTTTCGGGCACCATCCTCCCCACCTCCCCCCGTCCCTGCTGCTCCCTGGCTCGCACAGTGCTATAAATACATCCCTGTACCTTCAGCTTGGCTGGGTGGCTTCGCTGTGCCTGCTTCCGGGGAGAAAGCAGCCGCTCCACTAAGCGCTCCTGAATAATGATCGAATCCATCCCCGCGGCCGGCAGGACGGACAGCCACCGGCAGCCAAGGGAAAAAACCCCAACCCATGTGTTCCCTCCCAGCCTTCCCTATATCCATGCAGCAGCCCCCCCGCCTGCGCGTGCACACACACGCCGGGCTGGCTCAGCTCGCCTCGGCGCGGCGGCCCAGCGAGGCCAGGAGCAGAGGAGAGCCGAGGCGAAGCCCGGAGAGGAGAGCGGACTCCCACGGCAGCTGCCCGGGATTTCCTGCCTCCGCCTGTGCTGCGGGAGGAGCCTGCCAGCAAGGACAGGACAAAAGCCACCGGCCGCAGGCCAGAGCCAATGCCTCTCGCTCTGACAGTGTGCCGCGGAGGGGTTCTGCATGTACCGGATGCTGCCGCAGCCATCAGCCTGACTCCTTTTGTCAGATGGGCCGATGCAGCAGGAGGAGGTCTTGGATATCCTGATAGAGGACAAAGGTTTGCTGCAAAGAAACCTGCTCTCAGCACAAACGTGCTGCTTCCAGCTCCGTGGAAGGGTCTGAAGGGTCCAGAAGGCTCCCAAAAAGCAGGGTCCAAACTGAGTCCCCAGATCCC
>JAOSLQ010011917.1:3288-14682 GCA_025629905.1 Lorius lory | reverse complement strand
GGTAGCCCCCGCCCCGGGCCTGCCTCGCTGTGGGGCCCGGCCGCGTGTGTGGAGCGGCCTGCGAACGTGGAGCCGCTGTGGGGCAGCTCTCAGCAGCCAGGCCCCGCTACACGTGTGGGGCAGCCGCGGCCCCTTGGGGCCCGGCCCCGCCAGCCCGAGCCCACATGCTCCCTCCCCCGGGGGCGGGCCTATCCCAGCTCCCCGCTGCCCCACGGACTCACCTGGGGCCAGGGGCTGCATCCCGGTGGTGCTCAGGGGGTGCCCGCACTTGGGGCCGCCCGGGGGTGCAGCTGTGGTGTGGTTTCTCCAGCGTCCCCCATGTTGGTCACTGCGGGTGGCTGGGGCCCAGCGCGGGCCGGTGGCCTCCGTGGGAGGGCAAGTGCATGGGGCAGGGAAATGTGGGCATTGTGCCCAAGGCTGGGGGGGCTGCATGGCCCCACACCTGCCCCTGGTATGGGGCAGAGCTCTGGGGGAGCCTCACTGCCTTTCCACCACCCTGAGTTCTGGGCTGCCCTGCCTGTGAGCTCCAGGCAATGGGGGATGCCCTGCCCGCAAGCTCAGGGTGCTGGGAGACACCCTGCCTGTGAGCTCGCAGCCTCGGGCAGCCTGTCTGTGAGTTTAGTGAGCTTGGGGATGCCAATCCTGCGAGCTTAGGGACATCCTGCCTATAAGCTTGTGGATACTTTGCATTCAAGTGTGGCATACTCTGCTTGCAAGCTTGGGGGAACCCTGCCTGTGACCTCAGGGAGCTTGTGACACCCTGCCTGCAAGCTGGGGTACATGCTGCCTGCACAGCCGTGTCTCCCCTGCACACCAGTGCAAGCTGCAGGGCTGGTTGTGGGCAGAATGGGGCCAGTTTTGGCCGCAGCATCTTTGCTGGGCAGAAGCGGCATGGCATCAATGAGCTCCAGCAGCTCCGTGGGTTTGTTACCGTGGAGGTCTGGGTGAGTGAGACATTCCTGCTGTGCTGTGCTGTGCCAGGGGCTGCTGGATCACAAGGGTGGGAAGGACCAAATTCTGCTCGCCTGACCCAAACCTGCAGCACCAGATCTAGGCTGGGGACACCCTGGGGTTTCTTTCCTGTGCCAGGGCTCCGGTGGGTGCCACCTGCTCACCCTGCCTTTGTCCTGCCCCATCCCTGGCAGTGCTGGGTGCCAAGCCAGCTTTGAATCCATGGGGGTTTTCCCTCTTTCCATACTTCACTGTCACTTCTCAGGTCTCTTCCCAGGAAGAGCAGCTGGGGCAGGTTGCGGGAGGTCTGCCGGCAAGGAAGCAGGCTCTTCCTCCTTCCCCGGTATTTAAGAAACCGCTTCCGTGCTGCCCAGTCCTGGGCCTCCCCTTGCATGGCTGTAGCTGGCACTTCAACATCCCAGAGCCGCACTCTGGCCACCTCTCTGCCCCCACCAGGCGCTGCAGCAGCGAGATGGGGAGCAGACCCTGCCTGTATGAAAGGATTCTGTCCCTGAGACCTGCCGGGTTTTGGATTGTTTTGGGGACAAGTTTGGAGCTGGTTTTCAGCAGGAGCAGGGAGGGGTGCTGGCCACCGCTGGAGGGGAGCCTTGTGCCACCATCCCACTGCAGGCAGCTCTTGGTCTCTGTGGTCAGATGGCTTCTCCGTGTGAGTAGCGCAGAACCCCAGGCACCCATTCGAGCTCTGCAATGCCTAGGACACCCACTGGGAACTGTATGGGAGAGAACTAGTGCAACAAGCACTCAGCACCCAGTGCCAGCCTGCACTGGGATGCTGCCTCAGTGGCTGGGGACAAACATGTTCCTGGCCCCATGGACTGAACTTGGATCTTTCCCCATCCCTCTGGGATGCGCTGTTCTCTTTCCTCATCCCCTTAAGCTAAATTGATATCCTTTCCCATCCCTCTGGGATGAGCATCTTTCCCTGTGTGATATATCTTGGAGGAGTTGCAGTGCATTCCCTGGTCACAACAGGCGATGGGTGGCCTGGGACCCTCTGGGCACTGCTTGGGCACCCGGCAGTGTGGCAAGCAGGGCTTGGCTTTGCCACTTAGGGCTTCCAGATCTGCATGGGTCTTCCATGGCCTTGCTGGGACCACAGGGAGGGCAGGATGCCAGGCTTTGCTTTCCAGCCTGGTGCTGGCAAGGTGCTGGGCAGGATGGTCCCGTCTCCTTCTGGAGCTGCTGGGCACCTGGGCAGGAGGCTGGAGCCGTCTTATCTTGCCTTGCGCCTCAGCCCAGCTGCTGTGTTTAGTCTTTGATGCCTTGCAGCATCCTTGGTGCCAGCGGCCTGCCTGGTGGGTGCTGGGTGATTGCATGCACTCACCAGGGAGAGCTGCTGCTGGCAGCAGTGGGGATATGAAACAACTGGTGGTGTGGCCAAGGCTGCTGGTCGCATTGGTTTGATGTCATGGCCAGCTATTGCCCTGCACTGCACTTATTAATTGCTGGTCCTGGCCACTATTTGGCAGGCTTACCATCCCTATGATCCAAAACCCTTGCCAACATTCACTTGCCATGCTCCCTGGCTCTTGGGGAAGTGGGCTGTGGGTGAAGGAGCCAGAGCCCTGCAGCAGTGGGCTTTGCTTTGTGGGGTTGATGACCCTGACCCGTGGGTGTTGCCTTGGCCACCCATATGCCTCCCTGCTGCTGTCCCCACTTGCTGCTGGTGGTGTTGCCAGCTCTGGGAGGCATTTCCCAGCCCATCTGTGGGGCGAGGGCGTGGGGGGCAAGGAGGCAGCGGCAGGAAGCAGGCAGGAGCTGTGGCTTGGGGTGGGACGGGGGCTTCTCTGCTGGGAGCTGTCATCTGGAAGCCATCAGCAGGGCTGGAGGGAGGGAGCCGCCTTCCCAGGGCCACACACGCTGGCTGGGCCCGTGGGGACACAGCCAGCTGACCTGCAGCCTCCCTTGCCTGCCCAGGGGTCCCCACCATGCCCAGCCTTGCTGCTGGTGCTGGCATGGGGCAGCCCCAGTCTGAGCCCAGCAGAGGTGGGGGGGTCTGCAGCAGGGCTATTCAGTCAGTGTGTCCCCCAGAGCTTCAGATATGGGGCTGGAGAAACTCACCCACCTGCTTTTGTGCTGGCCAGCATTACAGCCATCATCCCCTCCATGTTTGCCGTCCCGTTGGTGGTTGGCATCATCATTGCAAAGTAAAGGGGGGACAAGTGGGGGCAACCGGGTAGCAGGGGTGCAGCCCCCTTCTCCCTAACCCGGTTCCTCTCTTGTAGCTTGGCTAACATCCCATTGACTCCGGAGACCCAGCGGGACCAGGAGCGGCGGATACGCAGGGAAATTGCCAACAGCAACGAGAGACGGCGGATGCAGAGCATCAATGCTGGCTTCCAGTCTCTGAAAACCCTCATCCCGCACACGGATGGGGAGAAGCTCAGCAAGGTGAGCAGCATGCAGGCACTGTTCTGCACGTGAAGGTTTTCAGAGTTCCTTGTTGGGCAGGACGGGGCTGTAAGAGTAATTGGGGTATTTGCTTGTGTTGATTCTCTGATGGAGGTCTCTCGGGAAGAGGTTTCCTCATGGGAGCGGGTGTGCATTGCAACCCTGGTATCTCAGAGTGGGCTGGGTGTATGTGACTGCACCCTGGGAGCAGGGTGGCAGGTGCCTTGGTAACAAGGTGGCCACGCTGTGGAGGCAAGTGGGGTGAGGAGCTGGCGCTTGGCTGCCGTATGTGTTCCTGGGACAAGTGAACTGGAGGTTTACCATGATGGAAACCCCAGGGGAGACCCAGGGGTGAAGAAGAACCTTGATGGAGATGCTGGGGCCAGGCAAGGAGCAGTGCTGCTGTGTCCCATGCAGGGAGGGAGCTTGGCTGGAGCAGGGCTTGGGGAGATGCTGTGGTCTCTCCTGCCTCAGTGTTCCCCTCCCGGCTCTCCCGCAGGCAGCCATCCTCCAGCAGACGGCTGAGTACATCTTCTCCCTGGAGCAGGAGAAGACTCGGCTACTGCAGCAGAACACCCAGCTCAAGCGGTTCATCCAGGTAACGCCTGCTTGTGCGCCCCAGGGATGGGGTGGGAAGGGATGGGACAGTCCCAGTTGGCCAGGGAGGGGACATCGTCACTGTTCTTTGGTGTCAGGGCAAGACCCTCTGCCCTAATAAGCCAGGGAATGGAGATGTTTTGCATCCTTCTGCAGGGCTTGGGAGTGCTGTTCAACCTGGCCTTTGCTTGGCAGGGAAAGGGGGGCTGGGGTCCCATTTTCCATTTGGAGTATCTTGGTATGGCCTGGTGGCATCTTCAGCTCCTGGGCAGCACAGTTGGAATATCCTGGGTGTCACTCTTTGAGAAGTGGGTTTGCATGAGGCTGGGGAGTGAGGACCAGGAGGGTAGGTGTTCTCAGGGCACAGGAGCCATCTGTCCCCAGGTGTAGATCCCACATCCCTAAGGAGACTCTTCCCTGCAGGGAGCTGTGCTGGGGGTTGGTCAAGAGGGTGGCACCACCCAGACATGGTCTGGATGGTGGGGAGAACATCAGAGCTGGTCCCTGTCCCTTGACACCGCATCCCCTACTGCAGGAGTTCAGTGGCTCCTCCCCGAAACGACGACGGGCAGAGGACAAGGACGAGGGGATCGGCTCACCAGACATCTGGGAGGACGAGAAGGCTGAGGATCTGCGGCGGGAGATGATCGAGCTCCGGCAGCAGCTGGACAAGGAGCGCTCGGTCCGCATGATGCTGGAGGAGCAGGTGAGGCCATATAGGGCCAGATCCAGCTGGACCCATCCTTTACCATCCTTTAGCCCTGCCGGAGCTCCTTGGAAATGCTGGTGTGGCTGGAGTGTACCAGGTCATCTGCTCTAGCCACCTCTGTGCTGTGCTTGGCTGTGGGCTCCCTGGCTCTGCTGTGGCTACTGCATGGAGGGGGACAGCCCGTGGCTGGGGATCAGGGGGTGCTGTGCCAGCAGCAGACTGGGCTCCCCACCAATGTCAGGGCTCTCTTGAATGGCAGGTTCGCTCCCTGGAGGCCCACATGTACCCCGAGAAGCTGAAGGTGATCGCTCAGCAAGTGCAGCTCCAGCAGCAGCAGGAGCAGGTGAGGTTGCTGCACCAGGAGAAGCTAGAGCGCGAGCAGCAGATCCGAACCCAGGTGAGTGTAGATGCTGTCCCAGCCCAGCCTGGTTGTAGCCCACCCATGGGGACACCCTGATAGCCTCTCACCACCTGAATGGTGCGGCTGGGTGCATGGGAAATGAAATACAGGCTGTCGGGCAGTTTGGTGATGTGCTTGGCACCTTCTGTGGGCAAGGCTGGGATGGACAGCGAGGTCCCAGCAAAGCTTTCTCCCTTGGAGAATTGGGAAGAGGTCACTGCACAGCCCACTCCAGCATCCAAGGGAGCTGCGCTTATGGGTACCCCATGTTTTTGGTGGTGGTGGGGGAGCTGCACTTACTGGGTACCGCATGGTGTGGGGGGGGGGATCATGGCTTGGACCATGGTGCAGCAGCTTCCAAGCAGCTCTGTTCCCCAGCACGGATGGCTTTGTTTGCGAAGGTTGCTTTCTGGTAGACAGGGATTCATTCAGCTTGGTGTTAGCAAGCCCACAGCTTTCCAAAGCTGTGCTGGGAGGTGCTGGGTGCAGCCACCCCTCGTTTGCCCCTCCAGCAGCATGGCCCTCCCAGCTAGGCTCTCCCCACCAGGCACAAGTGGAGAACAGCTCCCACTTGAGTGAGGTGTGGTCCTACTCCAGCTCCCAGCAGGCACATTTCCTCACCCTCAGGTGATAAAGTGACATCCATCCCATCTGGGGGTGATGCTGGCAGTGGTTGATGCAGGTCATGGTCCCTGTGCTGGGGCAGGTGGTTTTCAGTGGTGTGGAGGTCAGCCCCATCCATCTCTGGGGGATCATCTCTTGCTGGGTGACTCCTGTTGAGTTCTGGGGACCCCAAACCGCTCCCCGCCACCCACCAGGCTAGGAAGGGGGAGCAGTCAAGCTGACAGGTGGTGGTGCTTGGCAGATGTGGCAGGACAGCAGGGATGGAGCCGTCTGCTTTTTGCCTTGGCACAGTTGGATTTGCTGACGGTGGGGGGAGCCTTTGGCCAGCCTGGTGCAGTGAGGAGGTGAGCTCAGTGCCGGCACCCATCCTTGCTCACTGCTGGCACCCGTCCTTGCTTGCTGCCACCCTGGAGCTCAGCCGGGGGGATGCTGGTCTGAGGAGCTTCAAAGGGAGGGAGAAAAAATGGCTTCCTCCCTCCCTTGGCTTCTGTGGAGCTGCATCCCTGCAGGATCCCTGCCGGCTGCCTCCCAGGGAAGTTCAGCCTATTTTTAGGTGAACTCTCCTTAGCCTCTTGCTAGGGCGGATCTTCCCATCTGCTCTTCTAATGAGGAGCTCAGAGGGTGCGGCGGGTTCCCAGCTGTGCAGGTCAGGACGATGGGAGGGCTGGCACTTGCCTCTCCTTGGCTTAAAAGTCCAAATCTTTCCCCCTTTGGGATACAGGGAGTTTTTTACATTCCGCTCTGCCAAAGCTAAGGTGATGCAACTTTGAGCTGGCATCCTCTCGCATTTGTCCGGGATGGGTGAACTGGAGAACTGAGCTGCTGCTTCAGCTTTTGTGGGCTCTTATAGGAGTTTGGTCTCCACAAACAAGTGTGATGCTCTTCCCATCGCCACCATGCCCTGGTCTGTGCTGACTTAGGGGGCTTTTTGCTTCTCTCCCCAGCTCCTGCCATCACATGCTCCCCCAGCGCCCACCCACCACCCCACTGTGATCGTTCCAGCGCCGCCTCCCTCCCATCACGTCACCGTGGTCACCATGGGCCCGTCCTCGGTCATCAACACAGTTTCCACATCTCGGCAAAACCTTGACACCATCGTCCAGGTAAGGGGGGCACCGGGGAGGACGGTGGCAGGGGTGCTTTGGGGGGGTCCCTCACCCTGCTGGGTGCATCAGAAGAGGGTACACGATGTCCTCACGGGCGGTGGTTGCCCTCGGCAGGCTATCCAGCACATCGAGGGGACGCAGGAGAAGCAGCTGCAGGAAGAGGAGCAGAGACGTGCTGTCATCGTGACACCGGCGCGCGCCTGCCACGAGCCCTCCGCCTCCGACACCGCCTCCGACACCGAGGGCAACGACAGTGACTCCATGGACCAGAGCAAAGAAGAGCCCTCGGGGGACGGGGAGCTGCCCTGACACCCCCCGGCCTTCCCTTGGGTTTGGGGCTCCCCAGACCGTGCTCTGGCTTCATGCATCAGCATCCTGCGGCCCCCAATCCAGCTCCTGCTGCAAGGGAGCCCCTGATCCATCACCACCCTCCGTTCCCCCGCAGCACCCCTGCACCTTCAGCTCCTCCTTCACCCCCTCCTTCACCCCATGCACCCCAGTTCCTGTTTCCTTCCATCAGGACCCGTGCCCCCGCCTTTGCCCCCCCAGCGGCGCCAGCCGGGATCGGGATCCTCCCCCAGGAGCCGAACCCCGGTCCCTGCCGCAGGCGTCCGGGCTGTGCTTCCCCGTGAAGGGATGGGATGGGAGCTGCAGCCGCCGCCAGCCCCATCCCAGCTCCGTGCAGGGGCACTCGGGAGGGTCCCGGGGGGATCGTCCCCCCTCGGAGCCTCCGCCGAGGCACCAGGAGCCATTTACTTGGCCTGAGGAGCCCTTCGGCCTATGGGGAGCCGGAGCTCAGCACCCGCTGCGGTGCCTGCTCTGTGTGACAGGGACCGAGATCGGTCCAGGCGCAGGGGGCAAGAAGCGATTCCAAACATGGCCTGAAGGAAACGGAACAGCCCCTGGACCCCAAGCACAGGGGCAGAGGCACCCTGCAGAGGAGCCCCCGCTCACCCCACACCACCCTGCCCAGTGCTCACCAGCGCCAGCTCCAGCCAGGAGCAGCAGCACGGGGAGAAGGTCCCACGGTTTTCCCAGCAGGAATTAACGCTCATGCGGAAACCAGCCCAGGGTTGACTGCAACAGGAAAGGTGCCCGGGCAGGAGAGGAGGCTCCCCAAGGGCTCTGGGCTCCAAACCAGCCCTTTCTGTGGGTGTGCAAAGGGGAAAAGCCCAGGCCACGGCTTCCTGCCCGTTCCCAAACCCCATCCACAACAGGGATCGGACGCTGTGTCCCTGTGGGGCACTGCCAGCTTCTCTGTGGGGTCATCTCTGGGCTCCCATAGCATCAGCCTCAAGGTCACATCCAGCTGCTCACTGCAGCCCTGCAGGCAGGTACCTCCTGAGGGGTCTCTGGGGCAATTAAAGCCGATTACTAACATACAATTAAAGCCAATTACTAACATACAATTAAAGCCAATTACTAACATACAATTAAAGCTAATTACTAACATACAATTAAAGCTAATTACAAACCTCAGATGCTCCAAAGCAGCTGCTTCCCCTTAGCTCAGCATCCGGGACGATGCAGCTGCAGTCACTGAAGCCATGTGCATGGCAAGGGGAGGCAGGCACCGGCTGTAAGGGCTGTGGAGCACCACTGCAGCAAGCAGGGACAGGAACAGGGGTGCAAGTTACCCAATGAGCGACAACCTTGAGCCAGCACCTAAAATCCTGCCTTACATCCAATGGTCCACACAGGTGGCCTTGAGGGACATCAAACCCAGGAACCTCGAAGCATCCCTGTGAGCAGAAACCACCTGCAAGAGTTCATTACCTTGAGCATCCATGGGGCCGGTGCCACTGCAGCAGCCTTTGTGCTGGAACTCGGACCCTCAGCCCCAGCTCCAGGCAGGATGAGACCAGCAGAGCCGTTGTACCAAAGAGCACAGCAGCAAACAACCATCGCTTTATTAGAGGTGCCCAGGCAGCCACCCCAACCGGAGAAGCTGTTGAGATGCAAACAGAGGAGTCGGACGAGGTCAGAGCTCCAGAACCATCGGCAGGAGATGCACACAGCGAGCACCCACAACCATGGATGCTCCTCACCGGGTGCCTCGGGTGCACCCCAGGGGGCCTTTGGCAGGAGGAGGAACGGGGAGGGATCCTCCCAGCCCTGCCCGTTACCACCATGCAGAGATGGGGCCAGGGCACAGCAGGGCAGATAGAGGGACCTGAGCCCGCTCAGCCGGGGCTGCACAGCACAGCAGGAGGAGCTACCCCAGCCAGGCACGGGCTGAGAGACTGGAACGACTCCAGGGGGAAAGGGATGGAAGCAAATCCCTGCTCAGCGCAGCCCTGCCCGCTTCCAGCCTTGTCAGCAGTACCACACACAGTACCTGGTACCCATCACTACCTCACAGCAGCACAGCACCAGCACCCACCAGCAGCCCTTGCACAGCTATCCACAAACAGCACACGGATCCAGGAAGGAGCCGGCTGCTTCCTCCCACCTTGGTCACCCTCCTCTGCCTCACTCAGCCCGGCCCCATCAGCTCTGCTTCAGCCACAACCCAAGCTCCATCAGCTGAGCCTGCCCCAGTGCCCAGCTGGTCCCTGCGGGTGGGAAGTGTCTGGGTCACTGTAACATGGGAGAAACCTGGATCTTGGCTGTCACTCACACACGAGCCCAAACCACATCAGAGCTGGGGATGCGGCAGCTCTGCAGCTCTCCTGCCTCTTCAAGTGTGGGGCTGCACTCCCAGCTTTGGTGGTGGTGCTCCTGTCACGTCCTCCTGGCTGAACACCTCCCTGAAGAACACCCCTTAGACCATGGCATTGGCGATGCGGTTACATCAGCGCCTTGGACACAAGGCGAAGGTGCTGAGCAGAGGTGACAGAATTGATGCTAATGCAGCACTTCACATTCTGGAATAAGGACCCAAACCCCCCAGAAACACGGCCCAGGCTCCCAGTGTCTTCTCCAGATGCTGAGTCACAGCAGGAATGCTGCCTGGCCTGGCCTGGCCTGCAGACCTCTGCTGCTGCACGGGGAGGACCACAGTGGGCTTGGATCTCTTCCTGTGTGACACCAGGGAGGGCTCATCCAGCCAGACCCAGGGGCTGCTCAGTCTGGAGCCAGCTCAGGGGGAAAGGGGCAGCTCCGGAGGGTGCAGAGCCCCAGGTGCCCCATCCAGCACAGAGCAGGCAGGAAACCCTCGAGAACAAAGGAAAAGAGCTGAGAATAAGGCAAAGAGCTTAAGACCGATGGAGTAACCACTCCCAGGCTCTGTTTGTAATAAGTTACACTCCATGTGCAGGAAAGGCAGGGTGCCCTTTCTCACGTACCCCTCCCTCCCATTTAAGAGATGACCCAGACTGAAAGATAAATTAAACCAAAAGACCTAAGGAGAAGCCGTCTGTCTCCCCAGAGCTGGGATACACCACAAACCTCCTGGAGGCTATTCCAGGATGCTGGAAGTCAGTTCAGAGAAAGGCAATGGCCCCTGTGCTGCAGGGGCTGTAACAGCAGCGGAGCTGTGCAGGTCCTGCAGCCCGTGCCCATGGCACTGCCGTGAAGGGCTGACCGGATGCTTGACACCATCTCACTGCACAACTCAAGGTAGTTTCAGCATTAAAAACCAGCTCATTCCCTGCGCCTGGAATCTGCACACTCCGACCAAGTGTTCCTAATGCCCAAACATCCCATGGAATCTCACAGTTTAACTGGCTAGATCAGCTACGTTCCCTTTGCACTTGTTGTGAAGCCCCTCGTCTCCAGCCGTGGTTTGCGAGGAAGACGTAAAACACACCAGGATGAAGATCCCGTCTCGTTGCAGTGATGCTGCTTCTCACCTCCCTCTACACAGACTTTCCCCCTCTCCGACCAGGTGCACACGAGGAGAAAGGGTGTGTAAGTATGCCCAAGTGACATCTCTTCCCCCAGAGGATTTCACACCTTGGAAAGCTAACAATGACAAGGACAAGTTAGGTAGGATAAGGTTGAAACTGTCCACCAGGCCAACTTGAGCACTACGGGTTCCTCTCAGCCCTCGGTCCATGGCTCAGAGTTTCCTCTCCCTTAGTTTGTTCCCGTTTTGTTCCTCCAGCATTGCTGAGTGTCCGTCCCCATTGCTCAAGCATTTCTCCTTTTCGTGTTTGTGCTCTTGCTTCTGTCTCCTGATCTCCTTATACCGCAGGGTGATGTCACTGTAGAGGAAACCAAACATGAACCAGGGATGTGAATAAACTATTTCACACACAGCAAACCCAACAGGGCTGCCCTGGCTGCAAGCACCCTTGGGATAATGGAACCCACTGGAGTCTTTGGCCTGTAGATCTCTAAAAGTGCTGATGGCATCGATCCCCCTGCAATGTGTGTTTGTTGCTAGGAGCCCAGCTCCTGCTGCTCTTGCAGAGTGCAGCATCACAGCGTGCTCCAGAAGAGGGGCACCTGCACACCTCCTGAGGTGTTGGCTGAGGAGATCCATGCCTTGGCTTCAGGGTGCACTTGAGCCCAGAACCCCCCTGTGAGCTGGGCTGCATCCCTCAGGCAGGGGATCCTGCCCCTCTGCTGCAGGAAGGGGAGACCTGAGAGCAGCTCCAGTGCCTAAAGGGGCTGCAGGAAACCTGGAGAGGGGCTTGGGACAAGGGCCT
>JAOSLQ010011915.1:0-34717 GCA_025629905.1 Lorius lory | reverse complement strand
AAACAGAGTCTGGAGACTCTGTTAATTTAGCAGTGAAGCTCAAAGGAATAGTTCCCACTAGTCCCAGAGCAGAGCTTCCTGTAAAATCTTGTGAATGCCATTCAGAGATATCTCAATGCCACTGAAAGTCACCAGAAAAAAAAAATATAAAATTATGTCCCCTAGTTATTTTTATCAAAAAGCAAGGATTAATGATCCTCACATTTGATTTTCGTATGCATAGTATAGCAACATTAACACACAGTGAAAGCAATGCAAGACTGAGGTTTTGCAAGGCCTCATAAATGCAAGTGAAAGGTGTGGCACCGCTAAAAAAAAACTTCAGGAAGGCAATGAAAGATTCAGCACATTAAAATAGGTAAGGAATACTACTAGAGCAGGACAGCATGTGTAAAAATGTTGCAGGGTGAAAAGAGAGCTGCTCTACAATCAGGTAAGAGTTTAAGCAACATCAGGGTAGTGCAAAATGTGCCTTTATCCTTCCAGAATGAGGGGATATCCCCTCCAGCTATGAGGGAGATGAAAGTGAAGCTGTACATTATATCCAGGCTATTCACAGAGGAGGCATCACTTCGCCTGTTTCCTCTATGTGTTAATTCCAAATTTGAGTAGGAACTGTTTCTAATAGGAGTAAAAGCCCAGAAGACCAATTTGACACAGCTCAATTAGTTTATTGATCAGAGCTATGAGACCACAGCCAATCAAAACCATAACATATGTGTTACCAATCTCTGCTGAGGTATTCCAGTGGCTGGGTGAACCAAAGCATATTTTTCTTGTGTTGAGTAATTTTTCTTATTATGAGGAGAATCTGCAGAAAAAAATAACATCCTTTCGATACTTATACAAAAAATGAGAATATTTTTGCATATGTTGTGCATAATTTAAAGATACATTGAAATTATATCATTTGCTCTTTTTTTGTCATTTGTGCCATACAGACCCCTAATAAAAGATTTTTGTGATAGAGCTTGGGAATCATTTGAGCATAAGCAACAATTTGCTATCAACAGCAGAAAGGTCTTTATCAATCAGTATTCTAAAATAGCTTAGCTATCAAAATATGCTATTTTGTACTTGCACAGGTGGAGTTTAGGCATCGTCATCCAGGACCCGCATGACGGGCAGGTAATATAGATAACAGTTTTTGCAATTTTTACATTTGTGACTTGACATTTGGCAGTGTGAGTTCTGAGGTAATAAGAATATGATTTTTTTAACTGATTTTATGAAAATGTCATAAACTCATAGAACAGTCGGGGTTGGAAAGGACCTTAAGATCATCCAGTGCCAACCCTCCTGCCATGGGCAGGGACACATCACACTAGACTGTGTCACCCAAGGCTCTGTCCAACCTGGCCTTGAACACTGCCAGGATGAAGCATTTGCAACTTCTTTGGCAGCCTGTTCCAGTTCCTCACCACCCTCACAGTTAAGAACTTCTTCCTTATATCTAAACTGAATCTCCTCAAAATTTCAATAAACTGTAAAGTTTTTGAAATACTAACTCAATTATGTATAACCTGATAGGACTCATTTCTATCCTCTGAAGATACTGTTCCTTCAATGTGTTTCCTAGTTACCTCTTGATCTATGGTCCTGCTCCTGGCACACCGAACATCCAGGCATGGTCCAGCCTGGGACCTAAATGTTCATGAGGATATTCCTGTTTATGAGAATATTCCTGTGTTCATTGTTGCTCTTGCCTTTTCAGCAGTGCTGTGGCGTTATTCTCTGTAACTGAGTTCCCATGTTACAGTCAGCTCTGAGTAATTAGAAAAAAATGTAGAAAAGAGGTTTAACTGACTGGTTTAACTGCTGGGAAGGGATAGGAGAGATTAATAAAAAGGGTAAGAAAATTAGAAAAGGAAAGGAAAAGACAGAAAAAACAGGGGAGGGGAATAAAGATAAGTAGAGAATAGCTCAAAACCACTTTTCAGAAGCTGAGCAGTTCTTTAATCGTGCTGGTGGATATTCCTTTGCCATGTAACAAATTGCTGTCACACTGCCAGCTGCATGGTTCTGTCCCTTTCTGCATGGTGTCCCATTCAGAGCAGTATAACCTTCTGCAGCGACTGCCTAACCTTTTCTTTTATGTGTTAGAGTGCACTATCCACATATCTGAAACCCCGCTTGATCCTATGAAGAGGAGGCTCATGAGACAGGGTTCTTCAGGAAAACCCTTTGAGGAGTATTTTCAGAGGCTTCCATAGGAAACCTTACTTTTGTAATTTCTTAGCTTTTGAGAAATTCTGATTTGCAATTTTAATATTTTTTTTTTCTGAGAATTTTGGTCAAAATATAGGTATATCTGTGCAACTATCTACATTCTCTTTGAAGCTAGAATTAGCTATTTTTTCCCAAACAGCTGAATTTTAGACTCTCTGTCAATTAAACTATTTGTGTGCTTTGAATTTTCTTCCCCCCCCCAACAAAGTACCTTGAAAAAAAGATCATTTTTACCAACTTATTTTGTGATTGAAATGTCATTCTTTACCATTAGGCCTGGTTACTTTCCTCAGTTCTAATAAACATAGCCTCCCAAATTCATAATTTCTCTGCTGGGCTGCTTTTAGCTTCTTGTACAAATGCACAAGCAGCAGTCCTGCTGTACCAGCTAGATAGACATTTTCAGAGGATCTGGCACTGAAGAGAGATAATTGTGTTTAATTTCAGCTTAGGAAAGTCTATTGTAAAATCTGGAATATAATCAAGTCACAATTACAAAAGCAACTGACTGAATTTCTTCCATTAAAAAAGCAATAAGGAAGCCTCACATGGAAATCCGTTATTAATGAACTAACATATCCAGTACAGAACAGTAATTTGTAAATTGCTTTTAAAATTTAAACAATTTCATTTATTGGACAGATCTTTTTTAAAACAAATACTTTAAAATTTAAACACAAATATAAGAACAAGGTTTCTTTACAACAGATCATGTCAGGTAAGCAGTATTTTTCAGTACCCAGTATATTTTCAAGGATGCAATAGGCAAATTTGGAGGTAGAGTGATTTAGAAAACATTGCAACAGTCAAGTGTGCATCTCTTCTGTATTATTAAAGAGAGGATTATTATTTGCAGTGGCACAGTAATAACACGGAAAAAAGAATGGTAGAATATCAGGATTGCTAGGGACAGAGGATGTCATTCAATTATCCATCTAAGGCCTATGGGATCGTCTTCCCTGTCTTGTTGTTGATGTCTGGTCCCTCCAGCTGTTCCTTTGCAACTTTGCCTCACTGTAGCACTTTTAGATATTTTTCTGCATGCCTCTTCTAGGGATCAGGAGTCTCAGAACAATCATAATCCCTAGCATAATGTGGGAGTTTCAGAATGAGGACAGAATCATTGCATACAAATCAGGGTGGCTGGTAAGCCTGTACAGCATTCATCTATCACACTGTGCTTTCAGAGGACTGCACCATATATCTCACACTAACCATATTAAAGGGGCTTTTTCAGTAAGATGTTATTACTATACTGCCTATGATTTTGAAAATATAAAGGGTGGATATTAGTCTGAATTGCAAAGCTTTTCAGAAAAAGTAGATTAAATGGACTAAAGAGGGAAAAAATCCTCAAGTTCGCAGCAGTTTTAGGCAACAAAAGGTGAGGTATGACTTCTGTGGCAACAATGATACAGCCAAGTTTCTATAACGTTGCATGATTTCCTTCCCCAGTATTTTAAAAGTTTCCTTCTTTTTAGGCAGACAGTGTCCAGGGGCAGCATTTTATTGTTACTTGAATTTTTTTCTGTTGGCTTCTATTTTGTTCTGTCATTCCTTGAGATCTTGGATAGGGACCTTCTAGAAAGAGAAGGAGGAAGCCTTCTAGGAGGAGAATCTACCAGTCTTTACGAAGATTGCAGACAGAGGCTGAGGTGAGTTAGAGTACACTACCTTCACTGCCATCTGCTGGGAAGCAGTAATTGTTCTTGCTCTGCTTTTGTTGACTGACAATGTTGAATAGTTGCCAGTATCTCATCCAGTTCTGTCCTACTCATGCTCAGACAATTTTTCCTGATTGGACAGAAAGCTTACCAGTCTTCGCATTTCTAAAGATGTATTCTTTATGCTTGATGAAATACTCTTTATCATCTTCAGATCCAAATGCCACATTTGCTCATTATTTTGAAATTTTCTTCCTCACTGATTCACTCAGCTTAGCAGTTTTATTTTTAGGCATGTTGGAATTCATTTTTCTTGCTTTGATACATGCCATTCTTCTACGATGCTGTTAATGAACCAAAATAATCCATTATGTATATTTTCCCCTGTTTACGCTGTGTGGAAAACCTAATACACAATTTAATTTTCATTTTTCACTTGGTTTTCTGTTTTGCCCTAAGTTTCTTCATTCCTTTTTCTACCCTTTTTTTTTTCCCTGCAAGTCATAGATCTTGTAATTTCCCTATGTGAAGCAGCCTTTTAGCATCTTATGGAAAGCAGAGCATTGAATTAGACATGAGAAGGACATATGTCTTTTCTAATAGTCCCTGAATGCTACAATATGATTAGGTAATATACCACAATATAAGGAGAAATCATTTTTGTGTAGATGGTGTCCTGTGGAAGTGCTAACTTACATTACAGTGGAAAAATATAGACTCCGTTGTCAAAGGACAAAGTTGATGAATGGCACCAGGATACACTGTGAACCTGGAAAAAAATGTTAATCTTACTGCTCACAGAGTCTGAAGCCACACTGAATTTAGCACAGAAGTAGCTTCAAAAAGTACTGTCTCATACTGCAGACCTAGTCATTGCATCTCAGCTCATAGGGAAGCTCTGCTAGTACGGCACAGTGGAGACTGGTGCATTGGGCAATCTATCACAAAACAGGCTGCTCCAGAGACTGGTTTGCATGACTGTGTTAGCAATACTGAAGACTCAGGTCTGTTGAGCCCAGGCAGAACACATTCTAACCCAGCTGTATTGCTTTTAGCACCTGCTTTTTGCCAAAATACAGTCGAAGACAAAGCATGATCAGAAACAGCGAAATAGAACTACAAAGGGAAGATTTTTCAGTTGAATACATGCCCCAGTGAGTGCTGCAGCGCTATGACAGCAGACATCTGCTGAGTATCTGCCATCAGCTAGTGATTACTATGTTTTTCATCCTCAGTGACAGTGAGATTCCTCGTATCTTTAAATGGAAGCAATTAAATCTCAGGTGTGATAGGTACAAACAACAACTTACAACCATGCTATCGTCATGCCACCCTGCTGTTCTCTTGGTTATTTTAGTACATCATTCTTCCTAAGGTAAAACTATTCATTTTACATCTGAACTCAGCTATTCAAAGTGGAGCAGCTATGCTCATAGAAGCTGGTGGGGTTTTTTTCTTATTCATGAGCTTGAGAACCATAGCAAGATTTATGACATATCTAAAAATGTGTGTTCCTGTGATTTGGTTAGGTTACTCTGTTTATTCCTATTATTCATGGAAATCTGCATATAATCATATATAATTTTTCAAGTAAATCCTTTGATACTCTGTCCATCAACCACTGACACTCAGACTTGCAAATAAACATTACTTAACCAGAGGAAATCATGGTGGTTTTACACTTGGAATGCTAATTGAAATATTCATAGTGCTTATGGATTCATACATGAGAATATTTTAAAGTTACATAAGGCATTTCAGAATCTGGATAATATTTTGTAGCACGCTATTAAAAACAGAGGTCTAATATTCCCTGCTTGCTCACAGCTGTGGGGACAGCAAGCACAATATTTCCTACATTCCTCTAGGTGACTAGCATATAAACTGGATGAATCTAGTGATACAGCAATTTATGCTGGTAGACCAGCCTAAAGAAAAAACATTGAAAATAGACACTTCTTGCAAATATTATTAATCTGAAATGTACTCTTTTCCAAAGCCCCTTCCACAGTTCCTGAATCTGTATAAATTTCTAAGATTTAGCATCCTTTTCTTCCCTATGCACA
Source organism: Lorius lory (assembly GCA_025629905.1). Lineage (NCBI taxonomy): Eukaryota > Metazoa > Chordata > Aves > Psittaciformes > Psittaculidae > Lorius > Lorius lory. The sequence continues at coordinate 28,758 of JAOSLQ010011915.1, read as the reverse complement.
TAAAATCAGGCTGTTAACGGATTTTCACAGTTTTCTAGTATTCTGCTAATGCTAACAAGGATGGGAATATTTCATACTAGAGGGCAAACTTGTGCCTCAGACACCTGGAGCCAATTGCACTGAACAATCACAGCTCACCATGATTTAAACAGGAATCAATGTCACTGAGCATTTTATGGGATCAGGCTCTTTGCTGATAATTCATTCAGTCTTCAAGTGCTGTGTGGTATTTTCTCCTCCACTGGATCTTCAGAGTCTGAATTTGGGAGACCTGAGTTGGCTCTAAATTCAATTAAAATGGCCTCAAGGAATGCAAAGAGGATCATTTGCTCTGGCTATTCAGACAGAGAAACCACTAAAGGTTTCACCCAAGCACTTTTAATGTCAGCTTCTGCCAGGATTTCACGTTCGAAACCTAACTTTCAATAAAGCAAACAGAAGCAACCTGAAATTATCCTTGAATGCAAGAGAAACCAGCTAACTATTCTTCATCTATCATCTTCTAACAGGATTTGGATGGGATGGTACATTTTTTTCTATTAGAAATTATGCTTGTCTGATAAGACGTAGTACAATTTGTGAAAAGCTGCAAGCACAGCTTGCAATGCCATCATCATTTTCTTACTGTTATCCAGTCAGCTTGTCATGTGGATTTTCTCTATACATTAAAGAATATCCTTTGATTATAGGTTGTGCAGCTGCTTGTGCCTAGGCCCCCTAATACCTGAAAGCTCTAGAACACAGTTAAGAATAAAAAAAGTTAAACTTCTGGCATTTTAAATAATTACTGATGACTCTGTATGCTAAATGTTAGTAATGTTCTTTGTTGAATGCTGGTCATAGTTCCCCATCTGTTTGGCATTTGCTATGAAAACTGGCCTAATTTAGCAGTACAAAGCTCACTGGGCTACCAAAGCTTGGGCTAAGGCATGGACTGTGACACTTGTCAAGTTTGGCATTAATTCCTCGGATATGCTTGGTATTCATCTCAGGCCGCAGTCTCTGTACTTTTAATATGTGCTTGGAAATATTAGTTAGGGTTGTGACATAGTGGGTAACTGTGGGTTCAGGCTGGATTCTTTTTTTAAGTTGTAAGTCCTTTTCATTTTGAGTGAGTGAAGAAAGTGACAAATATATGTTTTCGCAGGCTGGGGTTTAGGCATACTGCCTCCGTCTTTTTTGTTTACTCTTAATACTTTCATTTCTGCCATCCTTCAGAATCTTGAAATCTGAAAGCTAAAAAAAAAAAAAAAAAGCCATGAATTTGCCAAATAACATGCAATTTGCACTTTTTGCCTTGATCAGTGGAGAAAAAATCCTGAAATCTTTCCAAGTCAGATGAAACACTTGGCATCACCAACAAGAAAAAAATGGACTTATTGCAGCTTGTCTAATGACGGACATTGGACTTCGAGCTGGAGTGCACGGGCTGAAGCCATTTGAGCAATTTCTTCCAGCAGCTTTGTACCTGTAATCACATCATCTAGGTAATCCTACTGTCTCCCATAGCACCACATCTCCAGCCCTGATGTATGTACCTAGAGGAATTTGGATGGGACAGATGATAGGATTATTGTTCCCCACTTCAGATCTCCTTAAAAAGCTGTGCCTCCCTTCCAGCAGCAGAATGAAATAGGAGTATCTGTCTTTTAGCTCTTGCAATTTGCAGCCTCTGATTTCAGTGCGAACAGCAATTGACAGGAGTGTGGAACACAAGGTCTGCATGCTTTGGCAGCAGAAACAAAGCCTGGGCAGTTATGCCTGCATCTTTCCAGAGGCATGGCAGCACAGAGCCCTGGTATGGCTCAGAGCCCTAATTAAAACACAGTTTTACCAGTAACAGTTTGAAACATAGTTCTTATGACTTACAAATACTTCCTATTGAAAGGATTAGACTTCAGTCTTACTACTGAGAAAGGGTAGGGTCAGATCATTTTCTAACCATTCCTGAAAGTAAGTGTGGGAGGGACCTAGTGCTGCATTGACCTGACCAGTGATGGGGGCAAAAAGCAGCTCCTACGTCCATTCTTTACGGTGATTGTAGAGCTCCAAGATGATGAAGCAGATCAATTTTATTTATTTATCTATCTATTTATTTATTTATTTATTATGTCTGGCAATATGGCTTCCATTTTACAGTGTGTTACAGTTGGTTTGATTCAACTTATGACTGATCTTTTATAAATAAATTGGTGTTTAATGGAGCTGAAAATGCTTTCAAACTCACTGAGCACACTAAAGGCCCTGTTTTGGGTGGCAGCCGCAAAAAATCAATTGTGTTTTCTAGTAATAATTACTTCAATTCAGTCCTACCAGCCTATCGGCCTATTTGGGGAACCTCTATCTGCTATTTGGTCAAGACATTATTTGACTGAGGTCATGAATTTTTTCATCCATACTAGCTGCTCTCCTGCATTGTCTGACCAAAGGTGCAAGAGTCACTAAAAGTTCTGCCTTGAGGGAGAGAGGGAAGCTGATCATCACCTCTGTTTGACTCCTTAGTGGTTCTAAAGTATTTTTAAGTGTTCAGCTTGGTAAGTTTTCAGGAAAGTTCACACTGCCAGACCTCATTGCAAATATTTAACATTTCATTGCATATTCATGAAACACTAAAAATATTTTAGGTCCTGATTCTTCATTAACAAAACAAGAAAACAGGCTGCATAATTCACCCAATATTCAAAATAAATCCATCAAGATATTTTACATAGTTTTTTTTTCTTTCCTTACTCATTATTTTTAAAATAATCTCTTCTCATGTTTGCATATAATTGTGGGGGTTTTAGTATTTTGCATAATTGAACTTGTTTTGAATTTCTGAGTGAATTTCTTCCTTCTGGCAATAAATAACTTAAAAATCATTTGTTAAAAATATGTTGAGAACTCTGTACTTAGGTACCCTCATTATCAATATCAAAGTTCATGTTTTTCCCCAGAATTGATAGTCATTTGAAAATCTGTCTTTCTTTACATTCCTTGCAAAGAGGGGTTTTGATTAAAAAAGTGTCAATCTAACCATTTTTTCCCTTCTCAGTTTCTGGAGCTCAGAGCATTAGGCTCTTCTGCCTGTGAAGAGAGGAACTAACATCCTTCTTCTTTGTGCATAATAGGGTGCTCTTTCTGTAACCCTTGCTCATGTTGAAACCAATGAACTACCTGTTTAAGCATGACCAGCCACATCAGCTCTCACTGAAGAGACTGAAGACCCTTGTTTCAGAATTATTTAACTGTAGTTATTTGCGCATTCTTCTCCTCTTGACTGTATCAAGGCAGTATAGATGTATTGGGGTAGAAGATATGAAGTCTCTAGTGCTAACCACAGGTAATAAGAAATATTGCAGACTATTTTCTGTACTAATAAAGGCTTCCGGGAGCAGCTCATAGCTGTTGTGTGGGCTACATGATGCTAGATCTCTGTCTATATCTTCAAGGATTTGATCTCAAATTCTTTTTTTGGTCAAAGTGCGTAAATGGCCACCACAGAATATTAGGATAAGACCATACCCAAAAAGTGTGCTTTAGCACTTTGCACTAGGGATAAAATATTTTTGTGTGAAGGACAAAACAGTGGTTGGCCTGAGACTTTGGATTTAACTGCTCAGGAACTACCAGTAATCAATAACGCCATCACTTTTCCATCCAAATGGAAAAATTAAGGCAATTATAAAAACATACAGTGACTCGTACCATAGAACAAAGGGTGAAACAAAAAAAAAGGAAAGCATCACTAAAGCCTGACACATCTCTGAACATAATTCTCCTCCTGGGAAAAGACTCAGAGAATGAACAAATAACACGTGACAGATGTACTATACAATACACCAAGTGCATTAGTAATCGCAAGATGACTATGAGTCATGGATGTGATGTGGTCATGAAAAAAAATCCAACTGAAGCTATAAGATGTAACAGGTGAGGATAGACAGGTAAGACACATAGAGACTTCCTCAATATCCTGGGTTTGGCTGGGTTAGAGTTAATAGCATATATAGTATGGTTTCTATGTTTAACAAATATTATTTTAAACTACAGCAGACACCAGCAGATAGTGAGATAATCAAGGAAATTATTTTTTGCCAAAAGGAAATTTATGAAGATTTTGATTATTTAGGTGAGCAAAATGCTACCAGGTGTGATTACTTTCTACAGTTACATAAGAAGGTCAGCCACCAGCTTGGGGAAGGCAAAGGCGATTTAGACTATGCTAACACAAGAAAAATGAGTCAAATGTTGTCAATCTATCAATTTGGGGTAGAATTTAGGAGCACTGTATCTAAGCTTCAGGGCAGCGATTTTCTGAAACACTCTTTTGTGTTAGAAAAAGGGAAAGCAAGAAGCATAATCAGTTTTAAGAAAGATACATTTAAGGAATTACCTGACAAAATGATGACGGGACTTGGTGACCTGACTGATCTAGTTTCATGCCTTTATTTCATAGTCACATTTTTCTTAACAAACTAAAAACAGGCTCTCATCTATCACAAAGATGAGTATCCTGTAACTGAGCAGAATAGAAAAAGACAGATTATAAACAGATGAACTCATGTTAGTTTACTTTTTCTCCTGTATTTCTTCTTAAGCATTAATATTCCGGTTTTGTTTGTTTGTTTGGCTACTGGTCATTCTAAAATGCCTATTTTAGGCATTCTGAGCCCAAAATATATCCTTTTTTTTTACTATTGCATGAATTAGTCTCATAGAGACTATTGCCTCTCCTTATAAAGCTTGTATCTCATACCCTATATGAAAGCACTTAAGAACATAGTTCAGTTTTCAGGTAACCCAGCTGCTTAAGCTATGTCTGTGACAGTGAGGCTTGCTGGGTAGCTCAAAGGCTATCTATCTGTGGGTGGCTAGCACCCACACTACCAAAACAAAGCAAATAATCTCTGGACTCTGCTTACTCCAAGGTATGTCTATTGGGTGCTCAATACTGTTACAGCTGGTCTGGGCCAAAACTGTGCTAGGGACTATTTTAATAACTGAACAGTATAGAGGACTAATTTCTGATGCCCTGATACATTCCCTTGCACTGCTGAAGTTTCATAAAGATAGGTGTTTCTAAGCTGCTAATGCAGTCACTTGTAGCAGAAACTTTTTAATATCTTATCCTCTAAATGATTGTATTTCTTTGCATCTTAAATAAACATAAGAAATCTTTATAGTCATGTACTGAAAGTGGTGGCGAATGAAAATTACTGCCTTCACACCATCCTTCTCAATATTCCAAAAATTAGCCAGAGGGATGTCCTTTTGGCCTCAAAATTAAAACACTCTTTACAAAGATAAAATTTGTGCCAGCAAAAACACTGTCCTTTAGTAAAATAGGAGTCACAAAGCTCTTAAAAGTCAGTGACTATTATTATGGAAAAGCAGATGTGGAAATTCACATAATAATTTGACTGAAATACAAATGCTCAATATGAAATGCTTTACAAGACACTTATCTGTAAGGCAGCAATTCTCACATTCACAAATGGGATAAAAATCTGGTCAGGTTCTTGCAAATGAATGGAACCAAACATATCCTAAATTCTAAATTAACCCTGGATTTTAATTAAAAAAGCTTAGTTCTTCACCAGGATCACATGGGAGAAACTCCCATTCCTTCAGCAAAGCACAAAGGCATCTCTGTTAATCCTTTCTCTTCACACTTGCTGCTTTTGCAGGTTCTAATGAAGCCATCCTTTCTGAATAGAAATTAAGGTAATTCTCCTGAGTGAAGATGAAAACTATTGTTTTGCCCACTTGTGGATTATAGCATCCATGTCACTGGCCATTCTGTGAGTCTTAAATTTGCCACATAGACATCTTGAACAGTAGAGTCAGTGATCTAAAAGACATATGTTTAAACCTAGCCCTGGCCATCAAAATCTTCTGCAGTGGATTAGACACAACAACTTTAGCTCTCCCACAGGTCAGCAAGAGGCTAAAACTCCCTCCCCTAGAACTGAAACTATGCTCTAATCTTGCATCCATTGCATGAGGTAACCCCAACTGTGCTTACAAAGTCAAACTTACTTTGCATCAAAGCCTTCCATTTGCCAGCTAATATTTCTCCAAATGTGCTAATCCATCCACAGATTTGCTGCAAAGTTTTGCATTAATCACTTGTACAACAGCATCTATAGCATGATTGCTAAACGCAACAATAATAGGTCATGAGATTTCACAATGTTATGTCATTATGGCAATTTCCTCAGACTGATACTTTTGACTGTAACCTTATTTTAAGTTTTGATTTTTAGGTGTCTTAGGTGAACAATCACATGTGAAACATGCAAGTATAGTCACATGTCAAATTTGCATATGAAATGACCACTGTGGCCTGTGAAACCTTCACTTGCAGATGGTATATGCAGAACACATGCAAATGGATGATGATCAGTTTTACGTTCAGGAACGCAGCATGCACATCAGTAATTATAACTGCATGCTCAATATGTTTAAAATCAGGGATATGGTATTTCATACAGACCTGAATTTATTGCTCAGAAATGAAAAGCAACAGATGACTGAAGACAAAACCAGACTTTTAAAACTTAAGAGGACTCTTGGGCAGCAAATGAGGGATGATGCAGGTAAATGTCAGACAAGAAAAAAAAAGGCAAGCACATTTGGAAAGCCATTGAAGCATAGCAATCACAAGTGAAGCTGAGAAAGGCAAGTCTTCTGATTAGCGGACCATTGCAGTAAATAATGACAGAGGGCTCTGGTCAATAGGAAAAATAACAATAAGAAAGAAAGTTTTGAATGGAAAGCCACAACAAATTACCAGATGTTAAATTTCTCTTGCATTTGAAGGCTAGTACTCAACTACTGGCTCAAACAGTGTGTGTTGAACATGCCCTACGTACAGTGGGAGGCTCTACATTTTTGAAGTCAGTTCTTAGATGCTTGGGAAGGGTTGAGTCTTGTCGTCTGTTGGTAGAGATATCCAGGGGCATCACTTATGCCAGTGAGAAACACAGCAATAATTGCAGACTGTGTATGTGCAAACTTCTAGATCAGAGGATCTTTTGTTTTCATTTAAGAGTTAGAGTAAACTTAAGTCAATGCTGTACTAAGGACAAGGGAGCTTTTATTGTAAAAAAATCATAATTCAAGACATTCGTCTGTAATACAGATCAGGAAGTTTTTTATATTGCTCTATGCCTTTAAAACTATGGGGAAAACTTAAAACTGCAAAAAACCCAATCCAAATCGCAAACCCCATTTTCATCAGCAGAGCTCAGATCTTTGTTGATAAGCAAGAAAATGATATTGAACCCATGCAGATCTACATAGAGTAAAACTACGAACAGCTGAAGAAGTAAAGGGAAAAGCTTATGACTCCCTATAAATTGGCAATTTAGGTTGGGCAAAATATAAGTATATAAAACAGATGCAAGTTCCAGACCACCAATGCTACTCAAGAAATAGATCTATGAGAGCTTTATTAAAAAAAAAAAAAAAAAAAAGAAAAGATGCTATGTTAAAAAAAGTTATGTTGAATTTGATTAAATTCTCAGTAAGAGGATGGGAAATAATAAAATCTTGGGGCGAAGCTATTTTTTTTTCAGTCCTCCTCAAGCAGATGGTCACCTTATGACAATATTTGTAATTTTATTTTCCTTTTGGTCTGAATCCACATAGACAGCAGTTTTAGTCACTGGAGCCAGTCTGGCCAGTGGTGTTTGGGCTTCTCAAGGAGTGCATTTTCTGAATTTATACTTCTGCATAACTCCCTCTGGTGTTAGGAATGAAGTTCGGCAAAAACGCAGTATTGCATCAACTCTGGGAACATCTTGGGTTTAACCAGAACTTTGCTTCCTTTTTTATCTTCACTGCTGGCTGTTTGTGGTGTAACCTCCTCCTCTCAGAGAAATAAAGATGCTTTTTCATATGAAATTAATATTCCAGATCTCAAAGTTTTAGAAAGAGTTAATAAAGTCATGAAGAATTGGGAAAGGCTGTTGGAAACATCAATACATTGCAGAGACTGGAACTGTAAAGCACTGACATCTTGTTTGAGATGAATTAAAGGCACAGAAGTGTTAGATATCCAAACCTAAGCAAATCATAATTCAAAATACCAGACTTGAAAATTGTGATTCTCAAATGCTACCCTAGAATCATAGAATCATGGAATCGTAGTATCCCAGTTTGGATGGGACCTCAGGGATCATCTGCTCTAACCTTTCTTAGGCAAAGCATGACCTAGATTAGATGTCCCAGCACCCCGTCCAGTTGAATCTTAAAAGTGTCCAGGTTTTGGGGAATCCCATTATTCCAATGGCTGATTGTTCTCACTGCGAAAAGTTTTCCTCTTGTGCCAGTCAGAATCTCTCCAGCAGTAGCTTGTGCCCATTGCACCTCATCTTTTCCATGTGACTCCCTGTAGAAGGGGAATCTCCATGTTCTTTGTAGCCACCAGTTAAAAATTGGAACAAATTTCTCTAGACTCTTTTCTCTAGGCTGAACAAAGATGCCTGTACCATGACTTCTACCTATAGAGAACTGACACAAAATCTGCTCAGATATTTTATGTAAAGTACCCTGATGCCTGGGTTTGTCTTCTGGCCAAGCTCAAAGTACTTTGTTTTGACAGCACTGGACTTAGCTGTTTCCCATTGACAAGATCCACACTACCTACAGAACCTAATTTGTCAGCATTTGTACATCATGATTATCCAAAGTAAATAATATGCCCAACATGAGCAGCAGAGGGGATAAATGTGCTGGCTCAATGTTTGTCAAACAAGCCATCTACTTGAACTGGTGTCATGCTTGGACTTTAATTCCTTTGTCTTCTTACAATGCTCTCAAAATAAAACTTATTAATGCAGGGTGATCTGTCTGGAGCTGGTGGTGGTAGTCAGCATGCTTATCAACCCTCCTGTTGAATCTGCTCCAAGTTTAATATCCTGCTATGATGAGATGATCCTCTTTCACTGAATATTTATATGTAAATGCTGAACTACTCAAGAATTTCAGCCTGAAACACTCATTTTCCCCAACAGGTGCCCAAATTTTTTCAGCACAGACATTAGTGAAACTTCTCCAATGACACTGAAATCACTTTCCATGCCCTTAAAGAGTCCTGTGGCTTAAGGAACTTGTCTGGAGTTGATGTGAGGAAAGAGTTCAGTCCAGCTGGAGTAGCATCTGGGGGGTCTCTGAACAGACAGGAAGGGCTGACAGTGGCCAGCATCTTCCCTGTGATTCCACCAGCCAGGTGCTGCGAGTCATGCCTGTAGGTAGACCCACATCATGCTCCTGGAGCTTAGTAGCCCAGCAGAGGTGCCAGGAGTCACCCATGGGCAGGGGGCAACCATCCCCAGCTCTTATGGATCTGGTCTCATCAGGATTTAATACTGTATAGAACTCTGGTCAAAGATTTCAGTCACATGCTATCTTGTCCTTTGAACATAAGTTTACGAAGGGAGTACGGTCTCATATGACCTCCACACCACAGTTTCAAAAGTTAAATTAACGAGACTGTGACATCTCTTGCTTTGATATAAAGTGGACTCCTAAGTGTGTTCTTCCTTTCACTCTTTTTGCTACATCTGAATCTATAACCCCTATTTCCTAAGCTGGTTTTGAAGTGTTAAAAAAGACCTGTCCTCAAAGGTGAAAGTGTAATGAAAAATACACCATGATAGTAAAACCCCATTACAATTGCACCTGTCCATGCTCCCAGACAAAACACAGAAGTATAGTTTTGAATAGGAAGGAAACATAATTTTAAGGATATGGAGAGAAATAGGGCTGTGAATAGAAGATGCTTTTTTTCTAATTCTCTCTCTGTTAGCCAGGAGAGATCCAGATTTTTAGCTGGATGACTTTGATCTCTGATGGGATAGATATGAATATCTCTTTTGTATTCTGAAACAGGTGTGTTAGCAGGGTTAAGATTCCTAATAGATAAAGCAGAATAAAATGTGACATAAAGGAGTGAAAAGCTGAATTGCAAGGCTGAAGTGCTGCAGTGATAGGCTCAGGTGGAGAATGAGGTAGCTAGGTGAATTGTTGGGTGTGCTTACAGACCTGTAAAAAGAAGGGTGTTGCAGGCAGATGGAAGCATAAAAGGATACATAAGGAGAAACTACTGCTTACTTTCATTATACTCTTCGAAATTCATTATTTCAGTTTTCCATTCTGAGGTGGAGAGGGGAATTTTTCTTCCTTTCATTTCTCTGAAAGCTTCCTTCAAAATGCTGTTAATAACAAAACCTCAGGTTTCTACTGTTCCATTTCAAAATAATGTGATTAGCCAGCAGGTGGCTTTGGGGAAGAATTAAGAAAAACTTGTGATTGTCTGCTCTCCCACTTAACTTGTCCATCAGACATCCCAGGATAGCAGTTAATGAGAGAGAGGCATGGCACTAATCATGAACCATACTGGTAGTGAGGTACATGGGTGACATATAAGTAAGGTCATATTTTACAGTTTTCAAATTATATTGACTACTATGTGAAAATATAGCATTCATAATGAGTAAGGGTATCACAATGTTCACCTGAAGAATGGCAAGAGTCACAGGATAATTCATGTACAAATAACTCATGCTAGACCCAGATCCTCTCTCCTTAAAATAGTGACTCTTAGAAAAATCACTTCAAATGTATTCCTGTTACTGCAAATTTTCCTTTGGTATACAACAGTAAGTAACATTTTTAAAAGACGCTGCCTGCTATGAAATTTTGCAGTACAAATAACCCTACCCAGTCAAAGCCAATTACTTTAGAGAAGAGCAGTAGACTGTTACCCACTGAGGAGATTTCTAGCTAATTTGGAATTTCAACCTATCTCCAAAAGTAGTGTTATTATTCTGTTGGGGGTTTTGGTTTGTATTTTTGTTTTCAAAATGACAATATTAATGACAAGGGAAGAGACATTTTTTTTCTCACTTAAACATTAATATGGTATTTCTGGTCAGAATTACTCAGGGAAAACACCTTGGGAGAAAACAGCAGCAAAACAAACAAACAAAAAAACCCCAACAAAACCCAAGCAAAAAAAAAGAATATGAAAGTTCAAAAGATGCAAGTTTCAAAAAGCTCTGAATGAGTTACAACAAATAAAAACACTTATGAAAAATTAGCAGTAGCAGATTGCAACCAAACTCCACAGGATGTTCTAGTATGTTTATTTCTAGTTGCCACTGAAAAACAAACAAATACAAAATCAACTTGCCAAAAGTTTCAAAGGTAGCTGCCAGTATCATCTCGCTTTCTAATTTGAGATAAAGAAATATTTTTGTGCTTTCTGCACTTTTTAAGACTTTCTCCTATTTGCTTCTTTAAATGAGAGAAATTTTATCTCATAAATCAATATTCATGTATGCAGATGTAATATAATGGATATATATTAAATGTACGCTTTTTTAATAAAGGCTTCTGAAGAGTATTTCGTAATGTATTGGTATATCAGGTTTAAAACTTTTATGATAACTAGGTGACAACAAGCTGGAAATTTGAAATATACCTTTAGTTTTTTTTAAATGCTCTTCTAAAACATAACCATCTAATAGAGGTTTGGGGAACCTTTATTTTCTATTGAACCTTTGCATAAGCCTAGTGTTCAGTTTTCTGTTCATCTTGTACAGTTACATTCATCGTAGTGCACATGATAATTAATGTCTGCATTGCTTCAGCTGTATTCATCAGCTGCATTCATCAGTGATTCCTCAGTAAAGATTACTTATATATTTTCAAGGATTATTTGTTCATGTTCTGTAACAGAGGTATGGTCAGACAATGAAAGCAAAAAAGGGAAGCTAAGTATAACATGACTTCAGCTGCATTACATCTCAGCCCTGATGACAGCCATGACATTGTCCTTTTCACTTATGAGCAAGATTACACAGAAAGAATCAGGGCTTGCATATAACTCAGTCACACTTATCCCATCCTGTCATTTCTTTTCTGGAGATGTGAAGGCCTGGGCACACGGGCAGGGAAGCAGAGGAGAGCTTTCTACAGTTCTGCTGAAATGGAGGTGAATCACTTTCCACTTTCCTGGAGCTGGTGGGTGAGTATGGCTGCATGCATGCAGCTCAGAGGAGTGGGAATGATGCTGTTCAGAGTGGCAGCTTCTCCTGGAGCAGTTCATTAGCAGCAGGCTAGGGGCAAGATGCTAGTCATGGATGCACGGGCCATGCCAAAAGCAACAACCTGGTCCTACAGCAACTGCTTGGGGTGAATGGGTGGGAATCCTGCAGCATTTCATTAGTGCTGTCTGCTGCTGCTTGATCCTATATGTGCATGGAGGTGCCATTGCTAGGTGATAGGATGGGCTACAGGCTCAAACCTCAGCTGCCCTACTGCTCATTTGACTGCATTCCCCATCCCATGAAGAGAAGATGCAGGACTGCATTACAACAAAAAAAAAAACCACCAAACCAAACAAAACAAAACCCAACCAGCCAACAACAGCAACAAAAGCCATTCTTTAATTTAACAGCAATTTCATAATGATTTGGCTGTGATTTTGAGTATCTGTTATGGTCATGATAAGAATATACAGACAGCTTAAATTTTACACTCTTATTTATAAAAATAAATACATCATAAATGCAGAATATCTTTGGATTTTAAGATTACAGTTACCAGATTATTGTTTTACCCAGGTTAGTCACGGTTACGTTAGCGTCCACTTCTGTGTTAGGTTCCCATGAGCAAAATACAGAGCTATGGTTGTTATTTCATATATATGGCCTGTTTAGTCAGTTGAAGGGGATCCTATGGTATTTCTTTTTTCATTCAGCTGTGCCCTGTGCCTTATCTGTTCATAGGTGACTTGAAAAATATATACGATTTCCTATTATAAATCAAACACACTGAATAATAATGCAGACCTGAAGAGAGAGATGAAGCACGCTTCAATAAAAGCAAAAAATAAACTTTCCTTTCCTGATGGATAAAACCAGTAGTGCAACAACAGGCCAGTATTCTACCTTTTCTCCACCCCCACCACCAAGCCCTGCAATCTTGGCATATTGGGATATGGAACAAAGTTTGTACTTACAGAAAATGGATGCAGACAGACAGCTTATAGTGTAAAAAATATCCAGTTTCATGTGTGGTTCACAGTAGGTATTCAGAGAGCAGGAGACAAGAAGACTACAAACTGCAGAAAATAAATATTAATATTGAACAGGTTAAAATAAATTACGGTCTCCAAGTAATCATTAAAGTTTAAAGCTCAGTATGAAGAAACTTCTCTTAGATGCCTCGGGGCCTTTGACAAACAGAACTGATAAAGAGTTATACAAAGAACTGTTCTCTATAAAGAAGAGAGCATGAAGAAAATGACTACAGCAGTGAGGATGAATTGTCAATAAAGTTTTAAGACTGCAAATGATTGTTTTCATTCTGTAATAAGTTCTCTATTGGCAGATCCAGCCATTTCTACAAAGTCCAGCCATTTTGAGCAATAAGCTACCTGAATCAAAGTTTTCAAGTCCATTTCAAGATCTGGATTTAAGACTAATTTTTCTCAATGAATATGTGTTTGGTCCTGTTTGTTTGACTGTATGTATATGTTAGGTGAAATAAAGAGCCACAACTTTCTGAATATTAATTTCAGATTATAAAGATTGGATTTTTACTATATTTTGATTTTTTAACTTCTTTTTCTTTATTTCCATATAAAAGTAATTTTTGTAAGCCAAAATTAAAACTTTTCATTGCATATGTTGACATTTAAAAGTGAAAATTATTTTAAGTGATGCATTAATATGCTCCCTGATATTTTAAAGAAAGATGAATGTTTTGCATATTGATGGCTTATAATTAAGTGCTACCCACAGTTAATGCAGGAATAGATCAGAGATCACACAGTTATTTTAGTATGAACAACCAGCTTCTGTCTCAGTCAATATGATATTTTCTAATAGTTTTAGATTAGGCTGAACTGAACAGGACACATACCTCACTCGCTACTGTCTTTCAAAGGTGTATTTAAAACAGATGGGTTTGTTCAGGTCATACCATATATTGCAAAAAAGCTATGAGGTACAAGGAATAATGGGAGAAGCTGAAGGACAAAAAGAGGCAAGGAAATGTCAACACAATAAAAAAAATGTTTTGATGTAGATTATGACAGGAGATTTCTGGTCTAATACTGGTCTAAAGCCAGATGGAAACAGGAAGATTTCAATAACAGCATAACAGAGGTAGAGTATTTATTAAATAAAATACTGCAGTTACTGCTTTGGGAAAAAGGAAGATCAGAGCATACTGATGGTTGTGAGAAGGGGTGGTTGCCCTTCAGGACCACATCTGGGACATGTTTTGTTTCTTGTGACAAGGAAGTTGCACTAACAAACAGTCTCATATCAACACTGCAGTTGTTTGTAGCCTTCAGTTTAGTATGGTATAAGGATACAAATTTTTCAGTTCAACAGATGTAGGTATATGTTAAACAAAAGACTAAAAAACCCAAACATTTTAAAATAAACAAATCCAGGTAATTTCCATCCAAGGCTTTTAACAGAACTGGCTGATGATCTCCTTGAATTGTTAGGCTTGATTTTCAGTACTGAGTTTCACACTGGAAGCATTTTGTTACTCCCAGAAGTAACCAGGAGATCCAATTCCGTACCACTATAAACAACAAAAAAGTGTAATTATTGATTTGTCAGCCTGATAATGATCTCAGGCGGAATAGTGAAACAGATGATACAGCAACCCTGTTTTGTTTATAAAGGTAATAAAATTGATGGAACGCACTTAGTCTTCTATAAGGCATTTCATTTGGTAGCACATGACACGTTGATTAAGAAATAAAATCAACGTGGCATATACTGAATTGATTAAAACCCAGGCAACTGAGAGGTCTTAAAATATTACTATAAATGAAGAATCATCATTCTTCAGACGTCTGTCTATGAGCTCCACAGGGATCAGTATTTGAGTCTATTATATTTAATATTCTTTTTCACTGCTTGGAACAAAATACACAATGATACTGATAAAGTTGCAAATGAAAAATGTTGTGAGTGTAGTGAATAATAAAAAAGGAAGTCTTTGATGCAAGTTGATCAAGACTGTCTAGCAAGCTGGGTGCAAACAGCTGAATTTACAGATGGCCAAGCATAAAGCCATAGGCCTAATATGAAAGGATGTAATTTCCAATAAAGGAGGGAAACTTTTCTATTCTGGGAAGCCTTGTCTGTAAAGCTCAGATGAGCATAAACTGCAATGTTATTGCTAGGATTATTTGTACAGAAATAAGGAAGTTATGTCACCTTTGACTATTACTGCTTTCAAGTGCTGTACTCACAGCTGGTGCTACAGATGTGAATAATTTAGAGACATTACAAGATAATCCTTGGGATTATGCTACTGGGAAATAAACCCATAGAGTCATAACTCTAGCAGCTTCATCTCATTTAATCTAGCTAAATTTATCAAGTAATTATTGTTAATAGGTGACTTCTTTGCAATCTAAAGGTACTTCCATGGAAAGCAAAAGTTTGAAAGTAAACCAAAATTACTGGTAAAATCTGAGAGCAAGATGTTAAATGAGACAAACTCAGATCAACAGAGAGCTATGGATGTTTTCCAAGTAGGGAAACTTTGAAAGGTTAGTACTGGTTCTCTATAGCTGGATTATTGAACAGGTAGGACTGCATCCAGGGTACCCTGAATCTTGTGTTCAATAGGTCAGACTCTGTGTTCACAGAGGTTGCTCCTGATCTTGGAACTGATGACTTCATATACAGCAGCAGACACTGAATAACACTACAGCTTTGAGTTAGGCCACCACTGTAATGATGCACTGCTGTAAAATACAGTGTAAACCATAACAGGTCTCCTCTTTTCTCTGACACTTGTCCTCTTTTGGTTGAAAAATTTAAGTATTTATCAATTTTTTGCAGTCTATCTGGGAAACCATCCAGAACTTTATAATAATCGATTTTCTTCAACATGGTAGTATTCTAAAGGCCAAGAGAGTTTACTAATATTTTCTGCCATGTCCAGCTGCTAACTCTAAATACTCGTAATTGCATTTGGTCTTATATACCGCATGTAGTCTGCTGCTAAATAGAAAAGGTAGTGACGATAAAATCAATATAGCTGTGTCATACACTTGTTCTAGAATACTGCATTACAGTATGGAACATCTGTTCTAGTGTTGCACTGATTAATTGAAGTAATGCAGTATAAATTAATTTTGAACCAATCTCACTGTATTACTGTTATGCATTCATGGCAGTCAGAATTATTGGTCATAGGGGTATTGTGCTGCAAACTAAAGATGAAAATGTGACTTTAATGGTTTTAGAGGCATTTGATCACTCCTTCTGTTATACATCATTCACAGCCTGGATTCAAGCCACTGCAATGTGAGTATTCATATATGTGTGTGCTGGGAGTGGAGAGAATGCTCAGGAAATGAGGAACATTCCGTCTTTACATCTCAGTAATCAGCAGGTTTTGGAATGGTCTATTTGGACTGAAACCAACCAGTTCAAATGAGGAAATCCTGAGGCATATGCTAAATATTTGTTGACCATCATCTCTCTTCAGTATGATTTTTATACAGTGCCTCATTGACTGTATGAAGCTCCCTGTAATTGGGAATACTCCATAAAAGGTACCCAGCTGTACATATAGCTTTCAATCTCATCTCATTAGGTAGTTTATTTTAGCCCTGCTATTATGCCATTATGATTTTCTGATTCCTCTGCAGTAACTGTTAGTATCTAACATTAATTACATTTGTGTTCAGTTTGGAAGATGTATGTGAAGGACATTGTAGCATATTCTTTTGTTTCTGAAAAAGCCATCAGTAATTGCACTCTTACAGAAGCTTGGGGCTGAATTCTGTCCTAAATGATCTCCTTTGAATTAATTTCATGCAATGTAAGTCGAACAGATTTTGACCTTTATTCAGTTTTGAAAAGGTATTATGCAAAAATGCACCTTCTTATTCAGCAGATCTGCTCTATATTCAGTCACATTTTAATTCAGTGACAAAAAATAAATGTGTTCTACATCCTGCTGATAGAAGCAGGGAGCTGGTGCAGATGTGGGAGTGTTGTACAGGTTCCCTTCTGACTCACCATCATTAACAGAGATGCTGTGTAAGGGCTTGATTTGCCAAAGCCTCCAAACACCCACAGCGCAATAAACTTCAGCTGGAATAAAATGGACAGAGATCTTCAAAACAGAACCCTCCCTGTTTGTATTAATAGGCAAAATCCCATTGGAACTCTAGATGTAAATGAAGAAGGATTTCTCTAAAATAAAGACCTATCAGTAGCAGCCCAGCTAGAAATAAACATTTGAGTTTCATTTTTGATGGCAAAGATGAAAAATCATAAGCCAGAGGGAGAAAGACAACATGTTTAGTTGTAAACAGAGCCAGTTTGATTCAAAGATATTGAGCAAATAAAAGCTGCTTCTGTTGCAAATGAATAGCATTGTGGAAATTCTATTTCTGTTGTCTGTGTTGAGGTGAAACACTATCCCCCAGAGCTGTGTTCTGACTGTTGTCTTCACAGTGCAGGATTAAGTCTTTCTGGAGTGCAGTGGCTGTATTGTATAACTATGTAGATACTGAAGCCTCTGAGAATTTTGTTTGCTTTTTGGTTTGGGGTTTGGTGGTTATTTTTCTTTTTGGAGGCATTTTTCTTTTTTTTTTAGAGGGGGGCATTAGGTTTGGTTTTGGGGTTTCTTTTTTGGTGCTTGTTTCTGGGTTGGTTTTTTTTTTTTTGGTTGGTTGGTTGGGCTTTTTGTTTTTGTTTTTGGTGTTTGAGCAGGTGATACAATCTTTATCCAAAATGCCCAATGGCTAAAGAAAATTGATTTAGTTTGTAGATCTTGGGGAAATTCATTTTATCACTGACTGTTGATATTAAGGAACTCCTTACTCTGAGAAAGCTGACCTTACCCTGATTGCACAGTGCATTTGTACTAGAAAAATATAGCTAATCATTGCAACTTTAACCCTAATGTTTAAGGCCATGGTTTAAGTATTGTACAATCATAGTGGCACTTCCAAAGTCATTAAGTCCAATCTCTTGGTATGACAAGTGGCTGAAAGTCATGTCTCCTTTATAAGCTTTAGCAGTGATTAGATTAAGTTTCTGTTTCCACTGCTTGTTTATGAAAACTGTTTAAGAACCTTCTGCTTTAACACACATTCTTCTGATTTGCAGCCTACTTATATGCATAATTAATTGACATTATGTATATATTTTTTCTGTGACATTATCTCTTAAAGAACTTCTTTACCAGTTCAATATTTAACATTAGGATTTACTTACAGACATTAGGCACATTCCCTTGCAGCCTTTGTTTTGCTATAATAAAAAAATGTAACCTCTCTTCTGCCTTTGAATGATGGTCTTTTCATAGAGTCCTCTGAACTTTTTTCAGTTTGAATACATCCTTTTTAAATATGAGAGATCAGAGTAAGGTGGTGGGAGGGAGAGGGAGGAGAAGGGGTCAGACATTTGCTTCTATCTGCTGGAAAGACCTTTCTGATCCATTCAAAGATCATACTTGCATATTTTAGTATTATGCTATACTAATACTTCAAGAGTCAGGACTCTTCAGTCATTTCCAATTCTTAACATACAACAGAAGTGCTTATTATCTGTTCTTCAGTTTATTCCCTTTCTTATTTCTCCATTCTGCAAGATCACCCAGTTCTTTCTGCATGGTAACCTGAAATTTTCTTTTATTAGTGAGTGCTCTCGATATTATATCATCAGCAAACTTCACAGCCCACTTCTACTTAACACCATTAAAGCCTAATTGCATCATTAATACACACCGAAACAATATCATCTTCAAGGAGTAGTTCTGCTAAGACTCAGACTGGTATAACCTCTTTTGACACTACCAGTGTAATGAGTGCTTTGGCTTATTCCTTAGACATTTTACAATCTCTTTCCCAGGCAGTAAAGCAGCTCTTTCAGGTCACAAAATGCCTTGTAGTTTATCCTTATCTCTCACATTGCTTCTGCAAGCCCTTAGCAATACAATATAGTGAATATTTTGTATCCTGTGCTTTGTATTCTTGGTGAAAATGCTGCTGAGGAGATGCACTATAGCATGCAGTGGAACTTCAGAGTTTGTAAGTGCTTCAGTCATCATGTACAGTTTCCAGCTTGAATACATGACACCAGCCCATCCTGACTGTTTGAGGTCAGGATGCATCAGAATGTACTTCTCAACTACAGATGAAAAAGAGCAGTTTTGTGTATTCCTTTTACCTGGTAAATCCTAAAATATCCATAAACTATGCATTAGATTACCAAAGGGGTAGTAACAACAGGTATGAAATCTTCAGAAAGTTTACCTTGCCCCAATTGTGTGGTTGCGAGTCTGAGCTCAGTGCCATCTTTCAATGATTCAACCATGGGACATACAGCAGCATTCAGAAGCAAAGGAGGGGTAGAGCTGGCCATTATCAGCACTACTGATGGTGGTTCAGTTTATGCTGTCTGACCACTGTGCTTACCATTTCCATATAGTACCCAGAAAAATGTCTGTATCTGTGTAATCTATATTTATATGCATCTATATCATCTGCATCTATATCCATATCTATCTTCACTGTTTTTTCATGATTTTTTAAATTCTATTATTCATTACATTACAATATTATTATTAACCATTCATTATCTTAACAAAAATTACATGTAATAATAGATGTAAATGTTATCTATATATAATGTTGATTAAAGACTTACAGTCTAAACTCCTCTAAGTATCTGCTATCTTGCCAGTTACTACTAGTTCACCTAGTAGAATGAAGAGACCAATTTATTTCTTAGCAAAGCTACCCACAGTTAACCACTCTAGCAGTGGCAGACACTTAACAGCATTTTAAATTAATACAGCAGAAGACAGAAACAGACTAAGGTACTTTAAATATGTGGTCAAATTAGTTACCTTCAGCATCCATTCAGTGAGATGTACTCATATGTAAACCAACATATATTACATGTAATGAAAATAAACAATGAGTTTGATATTTTTTAAATACTTTTTGCTTATTTTTTCATATTCTGACGTTGAATATTTACAGAAGGCAAAGATTTTGTCACTAAAATATCCTGTCAAAAATGTATGGATTTACGTCCATAAGAAAAGAAATTTGGGATTTTATTTCCTCATGCTTTAAAAATTAGTTCATCTGATTTAATGTAAGAAAGTGTAATAGTTTCTCCTTAGATATAATGCAACAAAAAGAAAATGAAAAGTATGCAGAAGATTAACTCTTTTAAATGAAGCTGAAAGCTTCAGTAGATTTCCATTAGAACTGCATGATAAGTTTTACATATAAAGCATATCCATTCAAATTTGGCTTTTGGCCAGTTCTGCAAAAGCAAAATAACTTGAAGAACTATCCTTTCACTTTACACATTTTTTTCCTCAGAAAAAAAAGTTGACATTTAATATAAAGTTTGTAAAATCAAGTCATGTAGTAAAATCTGCAATTTAGCTTGATGTTTTTTTTTTTTTTTAATTAGGATGAAATTCTGCAAAAGGCTGAATATGTTCATTACAAGACTCTATAGTTCCTGCTTGGTAACTTGCTTCCAGTCAAAAATTGAGTTTGATTTTAAAGAAATCAAGTTGGATTTTTTTTTCACTGGAAATGAACACCCCTATCATCAGATACTCGAAAACACTGCCAACACAGGAAACCAGTCTCTCCCAGGTTACTTTTAGCTGCATTTCTAAGCACCTTTGCAGATGGAATCATATTGCACTTTACAGGGTGACAAGAATCACGTCAAGTGTCAAACGTTCAATTGGAGATGAAGATTCAGATGCAAAAAGGCAAGTTTCAAATATAATTTCTTGGTTTACAGAACTATGGATCCCCTGTTGGGACTCTTAGATTAATATATTCGTGTGCTTCATATGGGCATCTAGTGCGTCAGACCTGCTGATTTTTAGCATTCTATTATGCAACTAAGTTTCTGCCTCAGGGCATGAGTTGGAAATTTGGTAGCCTTGAGATAGATTCTGTCTGATCTTTTCTCCCTAGGATGACTAGTGCCCAGCACTAGTTATTCCACTAAAATGGTCTGATCTCACAAAAGGTTTCATCCACAAATATTTCAAAAAGCTACCCAGAACCTGTCTGGTCCATCAAAAAAGGTGGGTATAATTGAGTTTTAAGTGTTTTAAGTGAGCTTTTGAGAGTTGTGTTTTAAACAATTTTAGCATATGTGCAGGGAAGCCTTGTTTACACATTGTATTTGCGTTTCTAGTTGGGTAACTTGCATTACAGAATGCAGCAAATTGTCATCTGACTTTGAAGTGAAAATCCAAAACCCCCAAAAGTAGTTATTGGAAGTAGTTATTTCTAGTGTTTTGACTATGAATTCACCTTTTCATGTTTAGCAACTACATACAATGTCATTTTGTTTTGCAAGAAATTAGCTAATGATTCTGCTCAAGCACATGTTGATGTCTTTCAGTCCTATTTCTTTTCTTGCAAAGCTCATTAAAACTCTCGTAAAAAAGTATTTTAAGTATATTAAATAGTAAATAGTAAATAAACATTTGTTCTGTGAATAGTGAATATCTGTTACATCATGAAATTATTAACTCATAAAAACTTCTGTTTATCACTGTAGGCTAATTGTAGCTCTGCAGTGCTTGGCATTATGAGTTGCAATACACTCTAGAGGTATCATTCTAGTTATCACAAAGGCTTATCCAAGAGAATGGTGTGATAGACCACTGCTAAATTAAATCAAAAGTTTATTTTAAACATAATTGCCATAAGTACCTCCTTAACATGTTTTGCTTGCTCTGAGGTACCCTAAGCTTTAATGTGATGATATTCCTCTCATCGTTATTCTAATTCTTAAAAGCTTTTTGTCCATAAAGACACTTATCATTGCATACTACAGATGTGATTTCTTTGCTGCTTACTTAAATAAGTTGATGGATATTGTAAATGTAAAGTCTTGGCCAGATTTAGGATCCTGTAGAAAATGTGAAAGAACTGCATATGAACACCCTATTAGAATTGTTCAAGTATCTTACATTAAAACAATACAAACAAAATAAGTCTCTGGAGTAGTAAAGGCTTAGACACTGATGCAACTCAATTCAACATAAAGACCAGTTATTGCTGGAGATGTCATTCTTATCTTTTCATACATTTCCCTGTCAGTTGTGAGTGGCACCATTCAAATCAGTGGTATCGTTTTGACACCATCTTAAAGAATCAAGAACCGATTAATCACAGTGTATCATGGTTACTACAAAATTAGTTTGCCCCTACAAAGTTTGTCTTCCTTGTCTAACTGTAAAACTGCATATACAATACCTTTCTCACCATATTACAAAGTTGCATTTGAATTACGTGTCCATTTTAGGCTTATTAAAGGTAGTCTTTATATCCTCACTTGGAAATCAACTTTTATTTTGTAACTCCTTCCTGATAATTTTAGCCAGTTTTGAAACTTAAACAGCAGAGGTTTAGATTGGATATAAGGAAGAAATTCTTTACTGTGAGGGTAGTGAGGTACTGGAATGGGTTGCCCAGGGAGGTTGTGAATGCTCCATCCCTGGCAGCATTCAAGGCCAGGCTGGATGAAGCCTTGGGTGGTATGGTTTAGTGTGAGGTGTCCCTGCCCATGGCAGGGGCATTGGAACTAGATGATCTTAAGGTCGTTTCCAACCCTAACCCTATGATTCTATGATTCTATGACATTTTTCTGGAAATCTCCCTATACACTGCACAGGTCTGTGTGTCTCCCTGAGCCCAGCTCTGGCTGTACGCTTGGTAATTGAGTGTATTGGCTTGTAGGACATTGGTGGGACAACACATTTCTTCCATTGCACCTGGAGGAATCACAAGTTTTACTTTATTTGCTTTCTTTTCATACTCATTCTATTTATTTCAACCTGCAGAACTTCAGCAACTGAGGCAATAAGGTGAACGATGAGATGGTGCTGCCATGTCTCCAGAGGTGATGTGTCATGCTTACCAGCCAAGGGTTGCACAGGAAATCAATGCAAAGCAGTGCACTAAAACCAGGTCTTCTCTGGGTTACGTTAGTGCAAGGCCACCATGCCCACATCTGCTCCACAGCCCTGCCCGGTCGGTGCCCTGTTTGGTGAAAACAGAATTTCCAAGACTATTTTTGGTACATCCCAATATAGGCTTGGCTGAGAGATGAAGGGAAAGGAGGAGGCAGGAGGCAAAAATGGAGAGAAAGAAACTGCTTAATATAACACCAGGAGTGTGAGAGTTTCATTCTCTGGGCATGTTGAGGCCAGGGTTGTCTGGTAACTTCCCCACCTTGCAGATCTGTGCCACACTGATCTCTCTCTGGGCACCAGTGTTATTTTAGAATAAACCAGCTTGCTTGTTTCCAGCCCAAGCTGGCTCAGCCAAGCTCAGCTCCTCTAACCACAGTCTGGGCATTTATTTTTGTCCATCAGATTTTGCAAGGCATTTCTTGGGATTGTTTGTCTGGTTCTTGCTGGGAATGATGAAACATGATAAAAATAGAGAGGAGTCCCAGGCTTGGGTTCATCCTTCTGAAAAATTCACAGTGAAAGCGAACACAAGACTCTTGGAGTCATCCATGGGGCCCAACATGGGGCACGAAGGGTTGAGATAATGACAGATCTGACCAGAGTGTGTCTAATCGTATTTGTGATAAGCATTCATTGTTTCAGATTAATAGTCACTCATCGCAATGTTCATTTATTTGCTGTCAGAGTTGTTGCACTTGGTCTCAGAGTTTCAGCATGTTGTACCTTACTTACAGCCAGTGAGGGGCCTGGGCTAAAGCTCTTGTTTAGTTGTACTTCATGGTAATGACATGTAATGCAATAGAATCATTGATCTGGGCTGCTGTGCATTGTCAATGTGATCATCACCTCTGTACTTTGGGAGGCATGTAATGGGAATTGTTAACAATTGCACCTATTTTTTTTCCCCTTGGAAGGCCAACCTTTGAAGGATACATCCTTCCCCCTTTTGAAAAAAAGCAATCAGGAAGCTGTACTACTAGTGAAGACAGAAGAGAGCAATCTCAATGGTTTTAAGCAGTGTGAGAGCTAGAGTTTTTACATCTGCTCCAGCAAAAGAGGATTCTTTGAAGCTGTTTAAAGGAGGAGAGTGAAAGACCTTAGCAGTGGTGGTGTCGAGGCTTCTCCCAGATATATGGAAAAGACACAGGAAGAGCACAAATGTGCTGCTAAAATGCAAACCAACCACCACAGGCCAGTCAGATCCACGTGCCATTGTCACCCCAGGGCATGGGAATGGCTTGTGGCTGTTTCCCGGGATTATAGGACCTTTATACCACATAGAATCATTTTGTCTATGGGCTGTCAGGTTTTTTCTTTTTGTTTTAAAAAGATCCAGTTTTTCTTAACTACAAATTAAATGCTGTTTAGACTCAACTCTTTAAACCATACAGGATTTCTCTCAGTTATGTTTTACTGTTGTGAAGGATAGGTTCCTGTTACAATGCTGAAGGTTAAACACTTCAACACTTCCGATAGCTGGCATCGTCATGCTGTCTCTCTCACCTCCTCCTTCTATGTTACCCTCTCCTCCCCCTTTACTTTCAATTCCCTCTTCTTCCCCACACTGCCAGGACAAGCATGTTCCCAATTCCTCTTTCCTCTGCACAAGGTCTTTTGGGTATTCATCCTGCCCTTTGCACCTCAGGGGCTTTCTGTTCCTCCCATGGCATACCCTGTCTGCAGCAGTCCTGCACTACATCACCTTCTCTGTAAACCAGAGCTCTGTCATGACATGTTTCTTGTTGCTAAAGGCTATGAAGCACACAGAAGTCTTTGCACCAGTACATGGGAAAAGGTGAGATTAACTTTCTCAATAGCCTCTCTCTTGCTAAAGCTTCTTCCTGTTTTAACACTTCTTTGGGAGTACTGGAGAAGGTACTGGAATGTTTTCATATTTCATATTTCTTCATATCTCTTCATCAGGGACTGTAGCGATAGGACAAAGGGTGATGGGTTCAAACTAAAACAGGGGAAGTTCAGGTTAGATATAAGGAAGAAGTTCTTTACTGTGGGTGGTGAGGCCCCAGAACAGGTTGCCCAGAGAAGTGGTAAATGCTCCATCCCTGGCAGAGTTCAAGGCCAGGTTGGACGGAGCCTGAGGTGACGTTGTTTAGTGTAAGGTGTCCCTGCCCATGGCAGAGGGTTGGAACTGGATGATCTTAAGGTCCTTCTCAACCCAAACCATTCTGTGATTTTATGATTCTATGTTTCTGTGATTTCATATTTCTTTCATTCTTCCTTCTTACAGTGTCATGGAGGTATTAATATTCTTCCTTTATACTATGATACTTCTCCCAGGTAAAAGTCACATTTTTAATTGTAAAAACTGTTTTGATTATTTGTGTCCTGCTATGTGATACATTCTCATCCACTAAAAAGCTCATTCCTTAACAGTATTTAATGATTTTCATTGCACAACCAAGGTCATATAGCCTATGCAATGTGTATTTAAATCGTGTGCAGGGACTATATAAAATATATGGCAAGTACTTTCTCTCTTCAACTTTATATCTTTACATTACACTTGCTTTACATTGCTTTTTAAATTTTTGATGTAAATCTGTCTTTCAAATGTGTGCACATCACCACAGTACATTATAAAGGAAAGCAGTATTAAATTGAAACCCCACAGTTTGATGTGGGACTATTGGAGTTCTAGACAGCTGCAGAGATCGTTTTGCAGTCTGGTGCTCTTGAAGAGCAGTCAAAATTTTGCACCAGGAGAAAGGCTATAAATCTTCTCCTCCTTTTGAACACAGCAGAGGTGTTTGTATCTTTCAGGACAGAGGACTGCATTTCCCATTCCAAGAAAAGATAGTCTTCCTAGCCCATCACCACCCATAATAGTGGATACATGCACTGAGGAAAGTAAGGGACAAATCATCCCTTATGTACTACAGTTTATCCTTTCTTTGCATGAAGGCGTAACTGTGTTTATTGACTATTTCTATTCACAAGATCAGCAACAGAACAATTAAATCTGACATTTACTTTGTCATCAAACTCTAGATTAATTACAGAAGAGTTAAATCTGACATTTAATGTGTCATTAAACTTTAGATTAATTCTTCATGTGACTGAAAGTGTTCACCTGTTTCTGACCTACCGGTCATATATTCCCTAGACACCAGCATTTACCACACAGTGTGCACTTTACATTGCCTTCAAAACTGCAGTGCTGTGCTCTTTTATTAGGAGAACAAACTCAACTTTTTAAAAAGAAATTGTGCATCTATAACCTTTATGGCAGTATTTCATTATACTTGGGATGCTATACTCAGGATGCAAGAATGGTTTGGACCTTTTGCCTGCAGATAAGTATAGACACTTGCAGCCTCTGTGGGGTGGGCCTTCCTTGGAGAGTAAAATATAGGAAGGAAAACATGAAACAGTTTTATGACCTGAACTCCACAAAACTGAGTCAGTTTGAAGGACTACATGTCTTGTCGTACCTAGCGGGAGCATTTGTGTCTAAATGCTGGCAGTTTACTGCTACTGTTGTTAAGTGTTGCCTGTGTAAGTGCAAATACTTGGTGTTCTTCTGTAGCTGATGGAAATCTTCTTTGTCGAAGGTACCACCAGCACCGTGCATCAGGTGAAGTCATTTCTCAACCACACTGCATACCTATCCTGCTATTTTCCAAACTCTCAGAAAAGTGACATAAAGGATTTAATAGTTTTTTGGCAAAAAGGCGTTGAAGTGGTGCATGAAGTGTACTACGGCCAAGAAAAACATGATAATGTTAGTCCTGAATATAAAAATCGCACCAAGATGGATATGGACAAATGGACCTTGCAGCTGTTAAATGCAGGAATTGTGGATGAGGGACTGTATGAGTGTATCATACAGCAGAGAGTTAAAGGAATTTCAAGTGTCATACATCAGTCTGAGTGCTTACTGCACATCATTGGTAAGTAAGCTCTTCTAATTGTCATCTGGTCTAGGGATTGGTGGGTTTTTCTGGGGGGAGGGGGCCTCTGTTACTTTGTTCGGTCCAGAAATATCTGGTATTGTCTCCAACACACTGAAGATGTACCTGCACTGGAGCTGGATTTCTAAATCATAGAATCATAGAATAGTTTGGTTTGGAAAGGACCTCATGATCATCTAGTTACAACCCTCTGCCATGGGCAGGGACACCTCACACTAGACCATGTCACCCCAGATTGTCCAGCCTGGCCTTGAACACTGACAGTGATGGAGCATTTACCACTTGTTGGGCAGCCTGTGCCAGTGCCTCACCACCCTCACAGTAAAGGGCTTCTTCCTTATATCCAACATGAACTTCCCCTGTTTACATTTGAAATCCTCAGCTCTAAATGAAATGTACTCAGGTGAAAGTAATCAGAAGTAGAAAATGAGGTAATAATTTGCTCAATATTTCATATTCCTGAATCCCACCCTTTCATAGTTGTAGTGAAAACCATTCTGCCTTCTTCCTCTTGCCTCCTGGAAGTTTTATGGCTTTTAGGACTCTGGAAAATACAGTTCATTTGCATCTGACGCACTACCTTCTATTAAAAGTAGCAGGAGTTATCATCATTGGTGGTAAATTACAGCTGGAACATAATATTTCTGTGAACACGCAGCTCTTTTATGATCATATAAATCACAGAGAAAATAAGAAAAGAGCAATTCACATGGAGGAGTAGAAATTCATATGTTCAGTTAGAGGAAGACTGAAAATACTCTGAGGAAAAAATGCATGCATTGATGAGATTAAACCTGATTTCTTGTGTGTTATCAGATGAAAAGGCAGCAGATCTTTTAACAGGAGAATGGAAGTGAGAAAGAAATCTTTTCCCAATACCTTCTAATATTTTTAGTAATTCCTAAGATATTTTTCTACAGTTTTTCTATTTTAAACTGCTCTGTTAGTAAACGTAGTCCATACGCCTGTGTTCTCTCTTCCACTGTGATAGTGCATTAATAACAACGGCTTCTAACTTCCACTGGTGTCTTCAGGCCTCAGGATACTGTTTCAAAAGAGAACAAGCCATGTCTAACTGCAGCCAAAACCAGAGTATCAGGATGTCTGAGCCTATTTAGCTTTGTGCTACCAGCAAGAGTTCTCTCAATCCACAGATAGAAAACCTGGATTGTTTATTTTGATCCTTCCAGAATCTACTTGACAAATATTTTCAGCAAAGTTTTATAACTCAGAAACTCACAATGTGCACTCAGGATCAAGGCTTCCAATTTAAGAGAATCTGAGCATCAACTGCTCAGTTAATTCAAGCAGGTAGTTGTAGCTTAGCCAGCATCTGAGCAACATGTTATAGAAGTCTCACAGTTAGGCACCGAAACTCTCCTAGACCTTTCAAGGAAGACTGTTTTAAACCGTGTGCTGCTGTTTTCCTTCCAAATGATTCTCTGTTCAATAAGCTCCCAAAGGAAGAAGCAGGATAAAATCATATTTAAAAAAAAATAGAAGGAAAATACAAATGTTGAAATGTGCTTGTGCTCACTTACTGTTTCTTAAGTAGAGTCTCATATGGAAGGCTTTTTGTAGTGTGGGGTGTTACACTTAAAATGGATGTTAGAAAGACTGAGTGCTGTACAAGAATGACGGGACAGTTATAAAAAGCTATCTTAATCACTTGGTTACCTAACCCACCCAGAAATACAGAAGTACCTTCTGATATGGTTTACATGTGTTGTTTATATATATTATAGTTCTGGTGTCCTCAACATAAAAAGGACATGGAACTGTTGGAACAAGTCCAGAGGAGGGC
>JAOSLQ010011912.1:0-16655 GCA_025629905.1 Lorius lory | reverse complement strand
AGCTGCTCCAGTGGAAGGGGTCCCTGCCCGTGGCAGGGGTTGGAGCTGGATGAGCTTTGAGGTCCCTTCCAACCCAACCTATTTTATGATTGCATGAGAGCGACTTTTTCCCCTAGACATTGAAGACAGTAC
The DNA here is from genome assembly GCA_025629905.1 of Lorius lory. Lineage (NCBI taxonomy): Eukaryota > Metazoa > Chordata > Aves > Psittaciformes > Psittaculidae > Lorius > Lorius lory. The sequence continues at coordinate 16,523 of JAOSLQ010011912.1, read as the reverse complement.
ACTCACTAAATTAGCTGGTAGTTTTCATGAGTCAGCTTACTGTTAAAGTACTTCCCCTTTTCTTTGTGATAATAAACCAGGAGACAATCATAGCCCTCTCCTTGGTTTTAACTGCAGTGCCTGGGTTGCCGGCCATCCCCTCCCACTTATTTATTATATGAGTAGCTGAGCATAATGTCATAAATTGGATTCAGTGAGGGTTTCAGTTCACATGGGGGTTGCAGTCTCAGAGTGAGCACATTGCCTGTCCTGCTGTCCTAAAAGGGTAAGCCCTTCAGCTGCTGTCTACTGCTTTAATGGCATGAATCTGCAGAGCTTATGAGTCAGACTGGTAGAAGGATGCTTGTAGCACTATTCCCTCTTTCCTTGAGCCGTGTGGATTGTAATATTGCATAAAGTGTGCAGTAAAATTAAGGGGTGACCACAAATTGTACCCAGTGCTTGAATGTGATGTATTAAACTGTAATCCAGAAGCAATTTTCAGTAGTTTTCCTGTCAGAAGTAAAGTTTCATCGTGATCTATAAAATCTTAGTTCAAGTTATGGACGACTGAGATCTTCTTTGAATGAGTGCTCTTGGATGCCAGCTGGGAACAGTTACAGACTGTTGTTCCTAAGTTGTAACTGAGGGCTGGTTTTAGCATCCTTAGAAAATCTTGCATAGAAGGCAACCTGCTGCAGAAGCAGCTCTTTTGGCTCATTGCATGCACAGTTGAGTACAGAAAAAGCACAATATTGGAGCACAGATGGGCAGCCTAGGGCTTCAGGAGTGCTTAGAGTTATTATACCAGTGGACTCAGAGAATCATGGGATGCTTGAGGCTGGAAAAACTACTGGAAGTCATCTTGTCCAACCGTCCTGCTCAAGCAGGGTCATTTGCTACTTATGGTTTTGCAATACAGAGATGAACAAGGGATGAAATACCCAGTGTCACATTTAATGCCATGTACCAAGCTGTTACACAGGGCACATGTCCCCTGGAATTGGGCTGGGTGTTGGCACTGCTGTCATCTTGCAGTCAGGTTTCTTCTGAAAGGTTCCTAGCATCCCTCCAAAATACCCTTTGCGTTCTGATTGTATGAACGTGGAGCTTTCCTTGTTCTTGGGCTCTTCGGTATCTTTTTGCTTGTGATCTTATGCTTGAGATCTTATACTTGAGAAGGTAACTCAGATATGCAGGCTGTTCCGGATCTAGCATTACAAATTACAAATGATGGCCCCAAGATATGTGTTGGCATTGAAAACGAAGGTGATAATCTGGTTGCCATGTCCTCAGAAGGGTGGTTCCAGGCCCGCAGGTACAATGACTAAGCAGTGCTCAGCAAAGCAGGGTGGGATCAGTGTTGAGCACTGGCATATGTACAGTTGTTTTTCTGGGATGTGACTGTGCCCACATTTGTTTCTTTAGCCTGTCTGCATTCCTATTTCCAGTGTGAGTTTATTAATGCCCATTAAAATGCCAGCTCTGCCTCAACAACTGATACTTGGAGGTGCAATCTCGTTAATGCAGAACAGCTCAAGTTTTCCCACAAGCTTAGCTATAGACAGGGTCTCTGATATTATGTGTGCCATACTTTTTCTTTTCCTGGGTTATCCCAGTGTTTCCTGTTTGCAGTCTCATTGCTTTGCTGAATATCCTTCAGACAACAGGCATGTGGAGGTCTGTAAGTGTTAAGGGCAAATTGTTCCTTGTAGATAGGAGAGTGTGCACTGGCAGAGAGCTCGGAGTCTGCAGGGATGGCTTCAGTGAGAAGACAGGAAAATGGGGTGTTTTGACTGTTAGCTGTTGTGATGCACTGATTCAGTGAGTATGAGAGAAGCAATGCTGATAAGAACACCTCTGTAGTTGGAGCTGGTGAGGTTTTTTTCCTCCTCTTGTTTTTGTCATCTTTGAAGAGTGGTGTCAGTGCCTGGAGACAAAGGTTCATGTCTTCAAACTTTCCTGTCCTCTTTAGGCTCATAAGTGGTACCCAGTCTGTCTTCTGCTGTTTCTTTTACCTCTGGTGAGCATGATGAGCACCAGGCACCGCTAATTCCCTGCGGAGCATCGATGTGTGTTTCTTTTCCACGATACTTTTCCTTGCAGAGTGATTTCTGTAGAAAGTATTTCTGTTGTCTCGACCTTCCACATCCTGCCTGTGCTGTCAGTTAACTTGGTTACTTCCTTTAGCATTCATGCATCTCTCTTACCCTCTCTTCCTCCCTTTGACTGCAGACTTCCTGACTGTGCCACTACTTCCTCTGTATGTGTCATAAGCACTGATAGGGTAAAAAAAAATCTCCCTTTTTATGCCGCTGCTTCATCTTGCTTCTAGTGGGAAGTGTAGGGTTTCTCCCAACACTGAGCTTATCTTGTATCTGCTATCTGCTTTGGGATATAGCCAGTCATCATTGGCTTGATTTGGCCTCTGCTGCAGCAGAGCAATGAGGTGTTATCATCTTGACACAAGATCCTCTGTTGTGTGGCCCTTCTAGCCCCCTGATTTATTCAAATGCCAGCAAAGTCCGAAGTGCCTGAGTCAGATCATGCTAGGAAAGAGGACTGTGACCTTTTATTGTTTCTTTATTCTTAGCTGAATTCTAGTCAAAATTGCTTTCCAGAGCCACAGCACCTTTGATGGACTTCTTCAGTTCCACTATTTCCAACCAGGCTGTAATAAACCCTCTCCATTTCCAATTCCACCGGACTCCTTTGGAGTGTGCTGAGCTTAAGTATTGAAATGCCTCCTCCTTTTTCTTCCTCCCCAAAGCAGATTGCGTCCGCCCTTTTGAGCGGTCCTATTTATCACTGCTTTAGTGAATTGTTATTTCCGAGTGCCCATTTCTTTTTTCCTTTCTTCTGCCCTTCAACTTTCTTATTGCTGAAAGCATTTATTCTGTCCTTACAGCCCTTTAAGAGCAGCAGCACCACTGGCTGAAATTAAGGCTTCATCTTTATCTCATTACTTCCCTCCTACCTCTCAGGTTATTTGGGACTAGCAGGAAAAGACAATTGGATTCAGCTGGATTTTAAGGGATATTTTCTGCTGCTTGCTTCAGTTTAGAAACATCTGGAGTACAGTCCAATGATAAGAATCGACCCCAAATGAAGCCACGTGCCCTGATAAACTGCATCAAGTTTAAGTGGATCCTGAAGTTCTATTCAGAGCTGTATTTGATGTTTTGTTTCTTTGCTTGATACCTGCCATGGTCTTTAAATGTCACATTCTTGCAGGTACCCAGCGCCTCTGAAAAATCATGGGTTTTTGGAAGCCTTACCTCTTTGTTGGTGTGGCTGCGGCCTTTTGTGTTGGTTTGGTTTGGTGTTGTGTGTGGTTGTCTTAATTTCTTGGAATAGTCTTGAATACACTTGAATATAGTGCTCAAGTTTGGCACTCTGCTGATCTTTAGTGTGAAGAGCTCAGGTATTGACATCTTTAGTAAACAGAGCATCTTCATCTGCCTGGATAGTGTGTGAGTGTTAATTAAATTGGCACAAAGGTTCGGATACCTTCAGTAATCAAACCCATGGTTTTAGTCCTCTCTCCCCTGAATTATAGACATGTAACCACAAGTTCCTTGGTAGGAGGAGAGCAATCTTCCAAGAAGTGGGGGAGTTCAAGTTAAACAAGTACCTGGATTTTTTTTCTGCTGTGCTTCAATATGTGCTTTAGAAGCAAGACCAGACAGCCTGCTTGCTTGAATACTGAGTACATCCAGTCTGTTGGGTTTGCTTTCACCCCTCCTTTTCAAGCACCCTTTAAAGCCTTTTTTTTTCTCCCTAGTTTTGAAGAATACTTTTTTGAAAGTGGGCCTGTGAATGGTAGTGAAACCTCAGCCACATAAAATGCTTCCTAAGGAGAGGAACAAGATGACTGTGGAAAAGGTAAAATACTTGGAATGAAATGGCGACGAAAGGTTGTAGTTATGTGAGACAGGAGATAACCACACGAGTATTCACCATCTTTCCTAGGCAGCCTCACCAGTGAGGAGCAAACTGTCCTGTTCTGTACGTTTCACACCCATGCTCCTAAAATCTTCTCCAATACTAGGTTTCCAGGTGTTTGGAGAGGGAAAGTGATGTACGTAAACCTGAAGGGTCCAAAACTCACTTTGTGATGATATTTAATGGTGCATTCCTGGGCTAGTGAAGCACTGTTGATCAGCAGGTTGTGGGGTCAGCATCAAAGAAGCGTTCCTGTTGGGAAGCTGATGGACTGCACCAAACCGTGGAAGCCTATTGAATGGGGTCAGGTCTTCCTGCAGTGTGGGTGCCTGCTGCAGAGGGGGTTGTCTGCTCTCCGAGTTCACTCCTCTTTTCCATCACTTGCTATAAAATAGCTCAGAACTGCTGCAGAGCTTTAGCTTCCATTTGGAGCAAAGAATCTAGAAGTCCTTCCCATCCCTGGCGGTGTTCAAGGCCAGGTTGGACACAGGGGCTTGGAGCAAGCTGCTCCAATGGAAGGGGTTGGAACTAGATGGTCTTAAGGCCCTTTCCAACCCTAACTATTCTATGATTCTATGTGTCCTTGCCTGTCCAACCAGCAGGGGTTAGAGCTGGAGGAGCTTTAAGGTCCCTTCCAACCCAAACCAGCCTGGGATTCTATGATCTATAGGTCTTATTGGCATGGGTCTGCCGGGCCTTTGGCTCCTGTCTGTTTCCGTAGTGAACAGCGCTGCATGCCTAACAAAAGGGAAAAAGGCAGCATGAGAGCCTTTTTCTGTACCCAGAGTGTACATCCACCCCCCGGCTTCTCTGCCCATCGCAGAGATGCTAGAGCATGTTTACAGCTCCTTACCCTGCGCTGTTCAGTCATGCAGTTTAACTCCAAAAATAACTCTCTTGGGGGCCATTAATCCAGGGCTGGATTATCCCTCTAAAATGGTTAATCAGACTTGGTCCCCGAGGGACCTCCCGGCTGAACTTGCCCCTTCAGTTTCTGTCTGCAGCAGCCAAGCGGAGGAGGCTGATGAGCTTTGACAAGAAGCGGTTCCTTACGTAAGGTCCCAAGCGCAGGGACCCGTGTGTCTCCTCCTGCTGCCAGTCCCTGCCTGGCTGGCACCCCCTGTGTCCTGCCTTCTCTTGGCTCTTATTGCCCTCCCTTCCCTTCCCCTTGTTTCACCTTGAAGAAAAGCCATGGGCGCAGGGGGTCTGTGCCAGCTCCAGTGATTCCTGCATGCGCTTTCTCTTGTCCAGGCAGGAGAAACACGTGCTTTGTTGGGTTAAATTCTCAGATGCACGTGGCATTCATTCCCTCGGTTGCTTTCCAGTCATTAACTTCCTTCCTTGAGCTGTTCATGGAATGACCTGGCCTGCTGGTCGGATGTTGCCTTTCTTCTGCACAAGAAGAAATGAGCTGTTGCAGACTGCTGTTTTCATACACAGCTAGAGCTGCGAGTCACATTAATTCCTCTTAGCCTGCGTTTCTTTCTCCTGTCTGTAGAGTAGTAATAGAGTTTATTTCTTGAGAGATGTGCTCTGATAGAATCATGCAATGGTTTGGGCTGGAAGGGATCTTAAAGCTCCTCCAGCTCCAACCCCTGCCATGGGCAGGGACCCCTTCCACTGGAGCAGCTTGCTCCAAGCCCCTGTGTCCAACCTGGCCCTCGCAGCATCTCCGTGGCCTCCTCTGGCTTCACGCAAGCAGGTATAAGTTATTTAAAGTACTTTGAGATCCTTTCATGGCAAGTGCTGAGAAAGCTGCAAAACAGTTTTGAAAGAAAAGAGCTCTTTCTACAGAGACTTAATTTCATACATGAATAAAATCCTTTTTTTCCCACATGGAGTGCATAGGTAGAAGGGGAAAATTCATAATGTTTTCCTGACATATGTGCTGAGTTAATCCTCAGAGTCATGCGGGTAAATTGAGAGCTTGAGTGTCTGTGCCGATGCATTTTAGCATTACATTTAACATACTTTGGTTTCCAACTTGAGTATTTATTACTCTGGCTTAGCAGAGCACTGGATGCACTGCATGGCATGATTGAAGTGCAGAAATATCCTCTGTGTGGCCATAACAGTAACTCACAGAATTTGCACTTTAATGGGCTAATCTGTCATAGTTCTGGAAAACCCTCTTGATGTGAGCAGAGTGTACTCAAGTGGTAGGGATGCTTTGGGTAGGGGGGGTGGTTCCTTCAAGTCTGCTGCTGAGCATGGAAGTTGCTTAAATCTCCTCCAGGTTCCAGCTGCATTAGGGAAAATAAAGGGAAGCTGCCTTCCTTTTCCTCAGACCCCCTCCGCTCCACTTCATACGCTCATGCCTGCACATTCATTTTCAAGGCAGAACCTGAAAGCAACAGGATGCATGTTGTAAAAATGAGTTGCAGAGCTGCTCTTGCATGTCAGTGCTGCTCACATCCCACTGGGAGAGAAAAAGGAGTTGTTGCACTTGAGAAAACTCCATAACTAGACCCTTTAGTGACTGATGTCCATATCCTTTTCATTGCTCGACTGCTGCTGGCATGACGAAAAGGAGTTGAAATCGGTTCTAGTTCTTCATTCACATCATGAAAATTGCTTACTAAATTGGAAACGTTTCACACCAGGGGTTGTGCCTTCCTTATTTCACTTGGTGGTGTTGAACACACTGTGTGCCACTGGAAGAAATGGTAGGTCATTTGTAATTGTCAGCCCTGGAGATAGCAGAACTTGCTTTGCAGAGGTAAGTTTGTGATGACGGCTAAGCATCTGGTTTGACTTCGAGAACCCCAGCTTGTTTCTGGCATTGCCGCACAGGTAGAATGAAACTGAATTCTCTTTTGGATCCTGCACTGGCTTCATAACATTATAAACTAGGAAGAAAGAAGTCAGCATGTTGGGCTAGGATGTCCACTGAGAAAGAGGGGGAAATGCAGTGATGATTTTATATAAGCTTTTCAGCATCCGGACCACAGTGATGTCTCGGCGTTGGTCTTCTCGTGGGAGCAGTGGAACTTACATCCATTTGTATTAGTTAAAGATCTGTCGCTTCGCTTTGTGTTTTATGACTGTAAAAGCATACATATATTAATAATTATAATTATGTAGGAGATCCGTGCTAGCCTGCATTAAAACTAGTCACATTGAAATTGTCTTCTGAATGCTGTGGCAGACTTCTCTTGTACTTTGCTTTGGAATGCAAATGCTGAGCTTCTCTAGCTGAATTTGATTAACTTCCCATCAACTTTTCCTTGACTCTTCCTTCTTAAACCATTTGCTTTCCTCTGGTGTGCTTCATTAAGATGGGGACTTCAATTCACTGCAGCACCGTGAGGGTTAATGCCCACATTTGATGTGAGAATGGAAGTCTTCTGCAAATGCATTGCTGTGTAATGTTGTTTTGTTTTAGTAGTCATGGCCAGGGGTGGTGAATCAGCGTTTTCTCTTCAGTGTTCACTGTGAGCTTTGGCCCTGGCTAACCTCTGCTGAGCTGCGTGTTACCTTCCCTGTGCCTCTCATGGTACGAGGTGACAGTGCTGAGTTGCTTCCCTGTCTTCCAGTCCAAGAAAACACATTTGACCATGAATCAGGTGGATTCGATGGTTTTATAGCTCTCTCTTCTCTCTATATGGGTATGTGGCCTGTTTTTTCTGAAAACTCTAAAAGAGACGTGATGGGGGGTGAGGGAATAAAACTGTTGGAAATGAGGATTTGCTCATTTGAAGTTACCCTCAGTCAAGTTTGTCTGGAAGGAGCTGCTGTTCTTTTTGTGGTGTGGCCAGTAAACACAGGGCTCTGGCTGAGGATTCCAGTGCCCCTGCTGCCAGGGATGCAGGGAGAAGCCTGTCAATCTGGCACTGGGTCATCCAGCTCCACTTAAGTGCTTAAAACCAAGCGTTTAATACCAAAATATCACTGAGGCCGACTACCAAGGACTGGGAAACACCGGCACCGTGAGTATGGGAGCAAGAAGGTGCCAATGTCTCGTTTTCCTTTGGCTGCCGAGGTGGATTAATGGCAGCTCATTGCTGCCAACACGCCTTGCTTTGCTGCCCATCACAGTGTGCCGCCTGCGGGAAGCAGTTTGACTCGGACGTGGTGAAACCCAGGTGACCCAAAGTCCCTTTGATGCTGGTTACTTGAGTCAGTGCAGGGAGGGAGTGCCTGTGGGAGATGCGAACAGCGGCAATGTGAGGTGTCCGGGGAGAAGGGGCAGGAGCTTTGCCTCCGCTCAGGCTCTGCGAGGGAAAAGAGGGCCAAAAGTGGACATCTTGACTACTCTTAATGGCCAGCAAGCCAGCTGCGTGCTTTAAGTGTGTTTATTCCTTGTCAGTGTAACATCTCCCAAGTGTGGATGTATCACTGAGATTTTAATCACGTTGTTTAGTCTTTCCAGGCGTTTCCTGCAATCCGGTCTTATTTATAGACCATCCATTGTCTTATTTGCTGCCTTGCGCCTTGCTTTGCGGTGACAAGCGATCCTGTCAGCATCACAGCTGGCATTGTTGGAGGTAAATTGCTGCGGTGTTAAGGTTCATAAACTGCTTTTATAGCATGTGTTGAGATCCCGATGTGGAATGTTGCAGGGCTTGCAAACATGGGGCACTGAGCCTTTTCAGGAGTAGACCAGATGGGACACAGTAAAAGGAAAGGTAGGGCCTTATATGGGAAGGCTGGACCAACTCATTTATAAGTAGTATGAGATGAGGGCACAAAGCTTCTTAATAGGGGGATGATTTGGTGATGTTGTTCTTGTTAGACTGGGCTGGTTGAAGCAGCAACTGAAGGTGCTCCGAGCCTTTTATTCTTTTTCCTGTACCTGTTGGTGGCTTTTGGATGCTTGGTGCATACTGCCAGCCCATCTCTTGCTGTAGCTCTGTCAGGGGGTATCTGTGCAGGCTTGTGTCCCTGCTTTCACCACTTCCTTCTCTTTTCTGCTAAGCAGAAGTGGGACTGCCCCCACTTCTGGGGGTTTCTGCAGCTTCCCTGGGTCTGTCATCCATGCTGGGTCTCAGCAGGGGGAAGCCGCTGTGCTTGGCACGGAGGACGTGGCAGAGCAAGCAGGAGCATCCCGGTCTGCAGCAGGGCGCGCGGGTTCTGTGCCCGAGATCTTTGCTTCTTGCATGGCTGTCCTGCTGGGAGAGGGGTGAGGAAGGTTTATGTGCAAGGCTGGAGAGGCTGGGAAACCTTTGTTGTTGTTGAGGTTGTTTGTTCCTGTTGCTGGTGAGGTTACAAACTGTGATGAGCCAAAGGAGACAGAACTCAAATTCTGCCCAACCGGAGGGCTCGGTTCTTCCCTTTCCTCTCCTTCCCCAGAATTCACAGCCTGAGCTGTTTGACATGAGATCCTATTGATACTCATATCCTTTGACGATGATATTCATGTTCTTGCAGAACTATGATGCTTTCTGTAGCTGATTCTGTCGTTATGAATGCATACGATATCCTCATGGTCTGAGATTTACCATAAAGAAGTATTTATATATGGGTATCTCTGGACCCCTTAGGTGAGGATGTCTCTGTGTGTATGTGTATATGTGGAAACTGCTGTGTGTTCTGCCTTCTTCCTGACATCCTGGTTGCTATAGTGCAGTGATCTATTTGTGAACACCCAGAAGATCATTGCTATAGTTAAAAGAAACAGTGTTTCCTGGCCACAACTTCCTCAGCAATCTCTTCTCCTGGTTAAAGCACCAGGTTCCAGCTTTAACCCACTCGGCCGCATTCCCTGGGACTCCAGCAGCCCCGCTGTTAACAGGAGCGTCCTCCAGTTTGTTGCTTTTTCCCCAGCAGCATGTTTTAACAACATGTGAAAATAGTTTCTCTATTTAAATCTAATGCATGCCTGTTATTCACCGTACGTTCCAGTGCTTCAGCCATCTTTCCAACAGACTGTCGAGCTGTGCAGCGTGTTGTGGTGCTGTGTCCTGTGCCTGCTTCTCTAAGATGTGCCGTCCTGCTCTTCCCCATCCACACACACATAGGCTCTCAGGCACCTGACCAGCCAGGCAAGCTGTAGGAGCCGAAGCAGCAGCGCTGGAGTTTGGGTCTGAACTGCTGGATTTCTGTTTTCCTCTAGGTTTCATTCTTTGTATTTCCCCTTCTCCCTGCAGGTGTGAATGAGAGAACCTCGCTGCAGCATTTAGTATCCAGCGGTACTGGCTCCGAACAGCAGCAGCAGCGTCGCAATGCCCCCTCCTGCTGATATAGTGAAGGTGGCAATCGAATGGCCAGGTGCCTTCCCCAAATTAATGGAAATAGATCAAGTAAGTGCCTGTGTTCGTGTGTGTTTGGCCGGCCTGCGTGTGAACAAGTTCTCCTCTGCGTGCACGTCTGCATTTATCTGTACTTAGATGCACATGTGTGTGTTTGGGTGCTTGTGTGGTTTTTACAAGGGGTGCAGCCCTTTTCCTCTCTTACTGCTTAATGGTTTTGATGTGTTTCGCTGTTGGGGTTTTTTCTTTGCTTGTCCTTTTGAATCAGCTGCATCAAGAAGGCTTTTACTGCCTGTGTGACCCACTTAACACTTCTGTGTCTGTGTTCAGCTGCAGAGCTGTGGGGATGTTGTTACCTCTGCGTGGAAGGTCTCAGCATTTTTAGTCGGTGCTTTGTATTTAGATTAGGGTCATCCCAGATGGCTGCAGCAAGTGCAGGTTTTAGAACTTAAGCAGTGGTGCGCTGTGAGCAGGAGGATGCTGCCTGTTCCATACAGGAATCGCAGGGGTTGTCCTGTTTAGCTGGCTATTTCTAATGCAGTGGCCCTGTGGACTGATTGGAGGCAGTGTGTAGAAGCTGTCAGATTCAAAATGATGAATTCAAGAGTGTTTGTAGGAAATCTGGGATGTGTGGGGGGAGAGTTGGGGGGGGAACCAACCAAATCAAGTTACAGAGGTGCTGTGCTTTAGGCTCTGGACTTCTCCGGGATTGTTTTGGTGGCACATGCATCAATATTAAAAGCAACCTCATTAATATTAAACAGCTTACCCATAATGTTTTGAAATCATACAGCATGTTACCTGTTCAGAATAATTATGAGTCCTGGAAATAGTATTGAGAGTTCAGGGAAGCATTTCATAACACGCTTAGACCCTCACGTATCGGGGGACCAAGCACATCAGAAAGTTCTGTTGGAGAGGAGAAAATGTGAGTTCATGCTGAAAACGTTTTAATGAGATGGGATCCTCATTTCTTGGTGCAGTGCAATCGTTTTCTGCTGGTTAACCCTTTGGTGGCACCTGCCTAGGAAATTCCTGCGGGAACTTTGGAGAAGCGTGGTGCTAAGAGGGTGGCTGGAATAAGAGCAGTCTGATTTGTAGGCACTCTGACAGCCCCTTTAGAGCACAGGGCAGTTCCCAAGTGGTTGTTAGCACTTTGGAGTTTGATTCCCAGATCCACCAAGCTTCTCCATTTTCATTTGCGGTGTTATGTTCTTTAGTAAGCAGGAATCTACAGATAGATATCTGCCTTCTGCAATGAAGAATGCTTTACTTTTTTCTTCTTCAATAACGAATGTTAGGCACCGTGCACACTGTGTTCGGGGAAAGATGCGTGTTAGTCATGATGAACAACAGCTTATCGCTCCCAAGTACAGCGGGTACAGAAGTGAACAAATATTATGCAGTCTCCTTCCAAATAGCAGCAAAATGACTGGGTTTACTTTGCAAAATTTCTTTAAGTAACTCTCCAAAAACCCCGTTCCTGACTATTAGCTTACTGCCCTGGAGCCTTGGGTTTACCTTTATTGGGTAAGATTTAACAGAAGAAAAGACAGATCAAAACTGACTTATATTGGGTAGATCTCTTCCAACCCATCCTGACAAGTTGTCTGCCGGCTTTCTTGATGCCACTTTACAGGGAGGAGGAGGAGGAGGAGGAAGAGGGAAAGTGAAGTTCAAAGTGAGAAGGCTAACAGCAGCCAGCTCCTGATGTGGGGGGAAAGGGGGAATGAAGTTTGACAGTTTCATCCCTCACCTTTCTGACATGGAAAACCGTGACAAGAAAGGAAGATGGGAAAGAAACCTCCCTTCCTAATAAAACCTAATAATAAACCCCTGCACATTTGCCTTTTTCAGGGATGGGAGCAATGTGGGAATGAGCTTTGAAAACATGCAGGGTGATACATGCTTCTAAACACACAGCTCTGCCTTTGGTTCACTTAATTGCTAACTTTTCCCCAATCTGTTCCCTTTAAAACATCTCTTTAGTTGAAGAGCTGTAGTGGAGGAGATGATTCATCCCTCAGATGGCTAGCTGTTGGAGATGATAAAGGGGAAGAGGGAAAAGGAAGGCAGACAAGAGAAATGACTTGCCCATTGACCAGCCATTGCAGGCAGTGCTTGTCTCCCGAGTGGGAGCTGCTCATTCAAGCACCATTTGACATATATGCATAAAGTCCTAAGAACTCTGCCTTCCTGTTTTTTTTCCCCTTTCTGAGCCTTTACCAGCAAGAACTGAATTTAAAAGAACAGCACTGTGCTATTACTTTAAAAAGAACAACAGAAACCCCCTCACTGCAGCATGATGCAAGTTCTTCCAGGGTACTTGGGGCTATTCCAAATACTGAGTTACAAATACCATCGAAGAGATCAGGGGGAAATCTGGGTATTTATCTTCGAGCTTGCTTGCTGGATACACTCGGTCGCTATTTCTATGCGGTTGCACAGCATCCCTGTTCACCTGCTCTGTACGTGCATTTTTGGTTTAGCAATGAAGAGAACAAAATAGCCTCAAAATGAGGAAATGTCATTGTGAAACCCCAGTGATAGACAGTGGTGTGCTGGAAAGCACTGGGCCTGAAAAGGGCAGTGTTTTCCCACCATATGTTATTAAACTTTACATTCAAAACTTCCCCTTTGGGTGCATGGCTTGGACCAACCTGGACTTCATGAAGTGCAGCTCCTTATAGTTGAGGCTCCCTGTGACGTTTATCAACCTGGGTTCATTGATGGCAGTTTTAACTTGAATCATACAGAGTTGGTCAGAGTTGAGAGGCTCTTTGCCTGCACAATTAATGTATAATAAAGTGCTTTTCAGAGCTGGCCTCTGTGCCCAGCCTTCCCCCTCATTCACTGACATAGACTGCTTGACATCAGGGGCTTACAACTGCTTTTTTCCTGGAAAGTTGCTTTAATGAAGGAGGGCAAAACTGCACCTTATTTACTGCCCTCTCTCTGTACCGGGGGGGGGAGTAGTTAAGCTGCAGTAAACTTAGCAACTGGCTGTTGCCTGCAGGCTTTAAAGCTGGTGTTTGTGCAAGCTAAAGTACTTTCTCCTTGAGAGATGCATTTGGCTGAATTCTCTTGCCCTCTTCCAGAATACTTGTGTGGGGTTTTGTTTTTATTTCCATCACTTTTCTTCAATTCTGAACTTGGAAAATAGCCCCTAGCCTCCCTCCCCCTGCAGAAATCCCTGCTGGCAATATTAGTGCTGTGATCGGAATTAGTTGTTCATGAAAAGACTCGATTATGACTGCAAGAGCAGAGGTCTAGTGATGATCTTCCACTTATAAGTTGTACTGTCACGTCAGGGGAGGAATAGGAATGGGTTGGTGTCTGAATTTGCTTTGGGATCTTACTGGGGAGGTTTTGGGGGTGCATTATGGGGAAGAACTGATTGGTAGATGCTGACTGTTCACTTCTCCCGGTCTTCTGGCTGGTGATTCTGGAAGATGTTAACAGCAGAGCGGCAGTGGCTCTGTACACATGAAGCAGGATGCTGGCTAGCTTGTCCTCTCCTCTCTGTTTCTCCCAGGTATAGCCCATTTTGTAAGAGTATGTTATTTCTTGTGTTCAGCTGGAAATTTGTGTGCGTTCGTTTGTGCCCATTATGTATAACTCATCCTCAGCTGTTGGGATTTTTTTACAGCACACATTATTTTAGGTAAGCCAGTGCTGGGTTAGGTTACCTGGATACTCTGGATTTACAGCTTCACTGTTCCTGCTGCAGGGGAAGCAGCTTCCAGGAGCGGCACAAGATGGGTGTTGGGGGAATGGCTTTAAACTGAAAGTGGGTAGATTTAGAATAGACATTGGGAATAAGTTCTTCCCTGTGAGGGTGATGAGAGACTTGTTCAAGGCCAGGCTGGACACAGGGGCTTGGAGCAAGCTGCTCCAGTGGAAGGGGTCCCTGCCCGTGGCAGGGGTTGGGACTGGATGAACGTTAAGGTCCCTTCCAACCTAAACCGGTCTGGGATTCTATGAAGTTTGGGTACAATAACTGTTCTGATCCCATTTAAATCCACTCTTGTGTATTAGCACGAGTTGTACTAACCCCAGATTTCTCTAAACTACCGGGTGAACTTGCTCACCACTGGAAGGAAACACTGTTCCTACAGAAAGGAACAGTTAGTAATTAAACTTGGCCATGCAGTCTCTTCCTCCAGGTTTCCTTTTATCTATGAGATCATTAAATACAGATTAAATTAACAGATGTGAATCTTTGCATTAGCCAAAATAAAAAGGAAGGAAAGAGCAAAAAGCTGTTTTTTGTTCCAAGCACGAACCGGGTACAGTGGGCAGGGTTTGCAGGAGCAATGGCAGGTGACAAGTTCCTGTTGATACAGCATATTGGGGGCACCATGGGCTGGTTTGTGTTAGTGCTTTCTCTAAGGTTTAGAGTCACTCAGTAAGTTCATCGTTTAAGAGTGTCTGTCAGGTTGTCTCTTCTGCCAGTGTATGCTATAAATGTCCTTGTGCTGTCCTTTTTCTTCAGAGAGGCCCTTGTACTTCGCAGCACATGGAAAGGGAACCAGGAAGATGGTTTCAAAGGGAACTTGCAAACTGTTTGGGTTTCAGACCTCAGCCTGGACCTTTGGGGGTTGTTAACTGATTTAGCGCAGAGTTTCTCAGACCGTGGGGAGAGATGGAGTTCAAAAGGGATTGTGAACCGCTTAATTAGAGGGAAGAAAGTGGCACATCGCTTTTTAATGGGAGCGGAAATAGAGCCAGGAGGCACTTGAGTGTCCCAGCGTTGCTGATCTCCAACATAAAGAGAGTCAGGAAATGATGTTTTAGGGAAGGGATGGAACAATTCATTCTCTCCTTGGGGTTTCTTTGCTGTTGGTTTAGGTTTTTATGCGGGTTTATTTTCTGGCTCTGATCTTGTCCTCCCCGTATTGGTCTCCATAGCCTTCCCACTAGAGCCTGAGTTCTTCTTCCTGCAGCTGATGGTACTGGAGGTGAAGGCTGAACAGGACTTTTAGATGGTTGCATCCATAAAGTTTCTTAGGAAACAGGAGGTATCTCATCTCGTCAAAGTGAGTTCTGCTGTGTCTAAAGGAAGTGTGTAATGATGAGGTTCCTGGAGTTATGCACCAGTGATTTGATTACAAGGTGCTTCATTCCTATTGTGGCCAGCTGGAGTATCCAGGGGCATCTTAGGATGAGTTATGTTCCCCTTATAGATCTCCAAGATTGTAGTACAAAGGAAAGTAGTACTAAACCCCCTCCCCCCATATCAAATGCTTGTGCCTTCACATAGACTTTTCTACCCTGGCAGGCCAGCAGTGTGTCAGTCATGAGCTGTGGGTTTAGGGTTTCTTCATTCAGTTTGCAGAGATATTCTCACCTAATAAAGTGGTTCAGTGAAGAGCCACATCTTAAAGCCCTGCTTTGTATTTCAGACTGTATTTTAACTGTATTTCACATTTGTGGTGTGAGGGTGCTGCATGCAGACATGCTGTAATGCACAGCTGTAGGACCCTAGGGTGCTTTATGATGTGTTATTTGGTGTTGACCTGGCCTTGGCTGGGTTTTATGGTTTCTGTTACTGCAGTGTTGGGGTGTCCCCCTTCTTCAGTTATTCACTCCCTCTGGTGCACCCCTGCGTTAGGGAAATCCTCTTTTCCATCTTCTGCAGATGCCCATTGCCTAATAAACAAGTCTGGTCTCACTCATACTCCATTGGAGTCAATGCAGGGACTTGTTACCCAAAGTGGTTCAGAGCAGGCTGAGGAGTCTGAAGCCCAGAGCTCTCCAGTGCCTCTTCTTACAGGAGAAATCCTTGCTTCTTACATCATAAGGAGCCATTGGTGAAGTAATGAGTTGAGGACCCAGGTGTCCCAGCATCTGGTGCTTGCCACCGGGCAGCCCTGCTCCTGTTTCTGTAGCCCCGGGTGTATGACCGGAACGGATGAATCCTCCGCTGACTGTGAAAAGAGGTGGTTTTCTGTTTTTTAATAGCCATAAAAATGACTTTTGCACTACAAGCTTTGCTGGTGGAATGGTAGCATTAATTAGAGACAGAATGGTGTATTTACTGGCTTGAGATTCTGGTTTTTGACAGATGCACAGACCAAGAACAGACTTTTTTGTTTTAAATGCCGAGTGTTTTCCACTAACAGATGTGCTGCATCTGCTGTTTTTCTCTGATAGGCTTGATAAGCTCAAGGACAGCAAGGGTTAAGGGTTTTCTTGTTGCTTCTGTCATTAAAAGGTGTCAGCCAGGGAAAGGGATATCCGAATCACTGTCAGAAAACAAGGAGAGGGAAGCTGGGGGGAAGAAAGAACAGTGAATCTCAGATGCTCATTTAAACAGGGAGGATATTCCTCCCTGCGAGGGTGCTGAGGCGCTGGCACAGGGTGCCCAGAGAAGCTGTGGCTGCCCCATCCCTGGCAGTGTTCAAG
>JAOSLQ010011908.1:0-20057 GCA_025629905.1 Lorius lory | reverse complement strand
GGAAGGAAGGAAGGAAGCAAGGAAGGAAGGAAGGAAGGAAGGAAGGAAGGAAGGAAGGAAGGGAGGAAGAGGGAAGGCAACCTCTGAGTTTGGTGGAGCTGGGAGGTTCTCAATCCTGCCTGGTTACAGGTCTGTAAGCAGTTTTGGAGGAATCCTGCCCTTTTGAAGGAGGATTTAACTGGAACAAGGTCTTCAACCTCAAGTTTTGAAATTTATTTCACACAGGCACCTTGTATTTCCTGTGAGAACACTGATGAATTTGGTAAATTAATATCTCCATCATTACTACATTTCAGCTTCGTTGTCTTGCAGAAGCACAGTTGTGACTTCAGTTTGCATAACACTGCAGCCTCCCACCATCATTATTCAAATACTGGTGTGTCTGAAATAATTTCTTATGGTGACGTGTAATGTATAGTGGCCGTCTGTGTAATTCTTTCATGTGAGCTCAGTGCAAGAGTTGGAGTAACTGGAAGGTAGATGTGAAGAGACAAGTGAATACACCAGCCTCATACTGCAGCTGAGTTAATGAACTGTATCCCTTTGTCCACCTGACTGAGTTCTAGGAGCTGATGGCATTTTATCCTTAAATTTTCCTGTAGGGGCTGATTAGGGATGGGCGTAAATATGAAAGAGTCCTTACTTCACAAAACTTACAAGTCAAAGGTTTTTACTAAGAGTCTTTTCTGATTGCAACAGTTGTTATAAAAAAGAGCATATCCCCCCTCCGATGAAGTAAACTGCAATAAAATGAAGCACAATAACCAGCTATATCCTCTGCTAACCCTATAAACTTAAAGATTTTTTTCTTTATTCTACCTATTTTAGAATTTAACCAGTTCCTCTGATCAAATTCTCCTTTGTCCATTATTTCATTCCTCTCCTTTCCTGCATCCTTGGTTTTTATGCATCTTGCTCAAATACACCTGTTTTGAGACAATGACCCACTTCAGAATTCTCTGGTATATTCCATATCTTTGTGGCATTTTTGCACTTACCTTTTCCTTCCAAATGGCAATTTTATGTAGCAGGTGATAGAGAATGCAAGTTTCTTGCATATATTGAGAACAGTCAAGGTTTGTATTGTGTTTCCTTACCCTCATTCCTGTTAAACTTCATATTCCTACTTTCAGCATTAATTTTAACTTCCACTATATCATTGTAGCTTATCAGAATAATATCTTGCTATGCATGAAATACTGTTTTAGAAGTGTTAATCTGGTTTATTTGTCTACATAGTATGAATTTGCCAGTCTCCCAGGCAAACTGTACTGCAAGCTACAGAAATCCTGTATCTCCAGTGTGTAAGATCTGAAGTTAGAATCTAAAACTCACTCTGAACTTGGAATATCCCTGAAGGTAGCTAGATCAGTCACTGGAAACAAAGGAAAAAACTGTGTGAGGAAGGGATACTATAAAAGGATAAAAAGGTATGTCGAAGGAGACAAAAATGACAATAATTCTGGGTGGCACAGAATGATTAATTACAGATTTACTAGTAAACTGCAATGAGTGATAAATCCTTGCATTCTTTTACTTCATTTAGGGTAACCTGAGTCCAATGTCACATTCTTCAGCTTTGGATGAAGTCAGATGTGTTTGGAAGAGGGACAGAAAAGTGGGGAAAGGAAGTGAAAGATGACAGGGAGACAAGAGAGCTAGGAAATGCAATTAGTCTTTTGGATACTTTTATCAAAGTCTAAGCCTCCTTCGATATTGCTTGTTTACAGTTTGGCATGACAGACAACAGCCCTGTTCCCAATGTCGGCATTACGTGTTCTGCCCTTCTTACTGGTGTTTCTCATAACTTGAAAAATGCTAGTGTTTTGTTCCATTGTCTAAAATGAGCCCTAACAAAGGGTTGAAAAGATGCTCATGTAAAAAATTATGAATAAAAATTTAAAAATATGGAAACCAGAACTTTGCCTATGAGGCTTTCTAGGGCTCACAAGAGAGAATGCATAAAAATTGCTTTAATTTGTCTACTGGAGAAAGCATTTTAGCTGTATCACCCTTGACCTTCTTTACTATTTCCAGTGTACATTGTAATTTCTTTTTTATAACTGTTTGCAGTGCCATTGGTGTTGACAAAGCTGCCAGCAATTTCTGGTTGTTGTTAGAACAAGATAGTCTGCGAAAGTTCGAGCTCCTTCTTGGGCTCCTAATTTTTTTATCCCATCATCTCTGGTTTTTTTTTTTTATTTTCTTTTGAAACTAATATGGTCTAGGCATTTAAATATTTAGAAAGGCTGATTTTGGGGTGTATATAACCTGTAAAACCTATACAAGGGCAATAATGGCAGTGTGCTTAGCCTTGGCTTTAATTTTCCTGTGGTGTTAATTTGGCACCTGAGGCAACTTTCTCCTCTTGAGAAGTGTCAAAATATATCATGTATTAGTATCAAACTTACAATAAATTCATTACTAATTTTAAGAAAGAGCTGACTCAATGCTTTAGATGATTAACACAGAGCACTAGCTGTAGCTTGTTACCATGCACAGCAGCCGGCTTATACACTAAATTTAAGCAAGAAGAGGAATAAGGAGAATACCTTTAATTTTCTACATTTTTTTTATTATTATTATTTTCCTTCAATGCTGTGATTTTAACTCTCTTTCAGATGGTTTCTTTCATTCCTAACATTAAATGGTGGAAGGATGGACAGATTTGCTCTCCTCAGTTTAATTCAAAACCCGTTTCCTTTTTCTCTCCCTCCTCCAAAGTGTTGTCATTCATAAGTGTATACGACACCGAAATATTAGTCCTTACTCAGTATATACATAGGTGGAAAAGAAAGGCAACAAAACATCTGTAAGATGTGAGTGCTTCCAGGAAAAGGATTATAGATGCTAAGTATCTCATGCTATTGTACCTTGTCACAAAATACTGCTTATGTTCTGACTGAACAACACAAAACATTTATTAGCATCCTTACACCTATGCTCTTCTGTTTTTCTGGTAGTTTATGATGTAAAGGACACAACCTCTGGTTAAAATAGAGTCACTATTTCTTCTCTCATAATATCTATACTCTCTCTGCTCTCTTACAGTGTTGCTCAGATAATAGGCCATAGTCTGTGGCCACATCTTTATCACAGGCTAAAATAATTTTCAAGTGTCATTTAAGGTAGCAAAATAGGCTGGACTAAAATGGGTCCAGGACTGAAACAGCACACAATAAAACTGTATTCTTTTCCTTAGACCTCACTGAGGCTGAGGATCCTTGCTCCTGCTTCTTATCTGCAGTTGCTAAAAAAAAAAACATCACCAGCTATCTGTTCTGTATCTAACATGCTGCCTTAGCAGACTAAGGAATTAAAAAAAGGAAATGTCTCTTCGGAAATTAGTGCATGATACTATGTCCGTACGGTGCAGCCTGGGAAAAGAAGCAGTAAGATTTTAATGACAGATCTTTTTTATGGAAATATTTGAGAGCTTGGTGTGTTATGAAATATATGCAAGCATTCGCTGCTGCATGGTTTATAATACCCTGAAGCAAGTTGTAAGCCTTATCAGCATCTGGGAAGATCAGAACTTTGCGTTTGGGTTTTGATTAATCAAATATATTATGAAATCTTTGCTATGCCTGATTTTTTATAGAATCTATTTTTGATATTAATATGTCTCTACAGATTAGATACAGATCAGTTGTTTCATGAAAATAGTTCTCTTATCTTTTTCGTCTTGTACAAAAAAATATGTTTTTAAAAATAAAAACCATCAGATAAATATTTAAACACAGATGTCCTTCATGTGGGTGTCTCTTCCATGCTATTTCACTTATAGGTCTTTGTACAAATGAGACACTTTGAAACGTAGGACGTTTAAGAGTCTCTAACTTTTTAAACAATCACTAGAGGCCTGCAGACTGCTTCCTAGGAGGAGACAGCCGGTTGTATTTCATTCAGTGTCTTTATGGCTGTGTGTTAGAAGCCTGAGTGTTAAACCACGAATCTCATCCTATTAACCCAGTCATATAACCTTGAGCTATGCAGACTTGCAGATGACAACACACAGTACCTCTAACGTGTATCAGCCAGGGTGTGAGCTTTTTATCAGGTACAGTTAATGTTTGAAAGAATCTGCATTAAACAGGCAAGTATGCATAGTTTGACTCAAAAGCACCTACAGTAATTTTTCCAGTGTTAGAATAATAACACTGGCCACTTCTAACACTGTATTGGGGGTCTGTCAGTAATTACATTATAATCCTCTTTCCTCCCTTTGGATAAGGCTAATAAACTTTTTTTTTTTTTTTAAATTTCACTAAACTGGGGAAAACTGATGTGTTAATGTTATAAATGTGCATATCAAAAAGGACTGTTAAAATGAGTGTCTCAACTATTTTTCTGTTCTCTCTCGCTGTCCATGATAACTCAATAATTCATTTGTTTTAAAGCAACAAAAAAAAAAGTGCAAATGACTCTTTAGATAAAAATGAACATTCAAGAATTAATATTTTAACTTGAAGGACACAGCTTTCCTCTTCAGAAAGGAGGCCTATTATGCAAGTGCAATCTTTTTCAAGCAAACTGGCAAAGCTTTTCACCACAGAGGCTGGAGGTCCAATCCTGCCAGCTGCTGAGCAGCCTGAGCTCAGGCTGAAGCTGACTGGCGGGGACCCAGCACTTTCCAGGATCAAGTCCATAATGCATAAGCACACCAGCTACTTTGATACCAGCGACCTTAAACGTTTTGGTCTATGGTGTCAATGATCCATGAACTAAGACAGATTTACTGTACACAGGTGACAGTAGTGGTTTAAGAAGAATAAGTAAGGAAGTCGTGTAAGCCTTCACTTTGACTCTCCTTGCTCACAATGTGTACCTTAAGCCCTGGGTTTACCTATGTACCACAAGATCTGTTTTTTTTCTATTGAAATCTCTTGTTTCCCTGTGTATAATCTAGCTGTGCAAAATTTCTTCCCGACAAGTAATAATTTTGCTGAGTAAATGATCAGTAGCTTAGTAAACATAATAACTGTACTGACGGGTTTACATAGTTGTTATTACACTCCCCACTATGTGAATATTTATAAGGGGTACATTTAGGGCATACTGGTGTCCTGAGGCTTCTGGATCAGTTGTGTGCAATGTCCCACATCTGTGCATGCGTAGAGATCAGCAGTTGGATGCCTCTGATTGTTGGTCCGCAAGCCTGGCATATGACTCAGAAAGCACTACGCATACTACCCTCTTCTTTTGCTACATTCTCCTTTTCCACTTCCTGCATCATAAAAGTTAGCTTGTTGGGGTTTTTTTCTTTTTATTCTACACAGCAGTCATTTTCATTGCCATTCCATGAGCAGAGAGCTTCCTCAGCAAATGGAATTTTTTTCCATTTTGCTCCAGTCATGTTAGGATCCCCCCGTTCTAGAGAGGACATGGGAGTGCTGCCAGAGGGCTTTCAAATCTGGAACTATGTAGTCATTACTCTGTTGGGTCTGCCTGTCACTCTGGGCTAACTCCTACCAAGTGACAAGAGCCCCAGTGGGGGTTTGAAAGAGAAAGCTGCTCAATGCAAAACATATCTGGCCTCCTCCACACATCATTCCTGAGCCTCCCCATTATTATTATCCTGTTTTTTTCTCTCCCATACACATAAATACTGCACATGCATGCACATACACACATGCACATGGAGACATGCAGTTCCATGTCCATGAGTGGACAGCTTGGAGGTAAACAACTGGTCTTAGACCATTTTTTAAAATATTCTTAATGGTTTCCAGAGTACATACTGTAAACCTGTGACTGTGCAGGCAACAAACGTACAAATGCGTATTCCTTTTCTGTACTCTGAAAGAAAAGCAGATAATTTTGTGACACAGAGTTGGCAGATAGATAAACAGTCCAATTTAAAAATACATAAGATGATGAATAGAGTTTCAGAAATGAACCATAGTTTATCTTGTTAATTCTTGCTGTGTCTGAGTAGTGATGAAAGGAACAGTGCCAGAACTCAAGGATATGATGAATAAGAAAGAGCAAAATGACAACCAAAGGCCCTGGTGACCAGAAAACAAGCTACAGTTTGTCCCCCAGAGAAAGACAGTGATGGGTTGAACTTGCCATTAGAGGGAAGATTAAGTGTCCTTGGTTCCTCAGTTAGTTAATTATACACTCAAATCTTCCCAGTATATCACATAAGCCAGGCGTTTTGCTTTTGAATATCTGTATACTGACTGCTTGGATTGCTTATTGGTTATTTCTCTTGACAACTCAAACCTGAACATTAAATCCCATTGGCAACAACTATCTGTCAAGAGCAAAAAAAATAAGAGTTGTGTATTTAGTTTTCATTATAGAAGTGCTTGTAGTTGAAAAAATATGTACCTGTCAAGTTCTCGACATCTCGCTGGGGATGCAAGCAATGCTGTTGTGATTTCAAAACCTGGCTGACAAATTCACGTTCCAGTAGTAAAGACAAATCAAGGTTTTTTTCCTTTTTTTTCTTTTTTTTTCTTTTTGCTTTTTTCACCGCTTTGACAGTCATACATAACAATTTGAGACCTAAGTGGCACTTTGATGCACTATTCCATTATTAAGTGGAATAGTCACTATAGAATAGATGACGGGCCTGTACTCAAGGCATTGTGAATTAAACAGCTTTCAACAATGGGGAAAATCGAATGGCCTAAAGAATTCTGAAACATAAAAAAATAATGATTAAAAATGTGTTTCAGAATCAGCAAGACATATAATTTAAAATAATGGCAGTTACTGAAATTCAAACTAAAGAAAACAAAGTATATTTTAGAAGAATCTTTAAAGTTCAGAGGAAACATTAAATAATTAGCAAACATCACTAAACCCACAATTACAAATTTTAAATATGACTCTTTGATGAATCTTAGAAAATTAGCATGGCATAAAAATCCTACCTAAAATTTAAGATATGAAGACCTAAAACCTTTCTCATGTGGCAGTACTTTAACAATATATTAATTAACTAGTTTTGTGCTGGCATTTCCTGTGCCTAAAGGTAGAGTTCTCAACCAAAGAATCATTGACTTAAAGTACTTAAATTAATTCTTTTGTCAATAACTATACAGCTAATCAATACACTTGGAATTAAACAACTGTTTTTGGCCAGAAGGCATGCTAATCCCCAGTCTCTTTTTGTTACAATTCATTAATCATTCAGCCACTCCCAATAAAAGGTCTGCCTGTTTGAATCAGAAAGTTTGATACACCAAACTGCCCAGAGTGGCAAGTAGAATAAGGAAAACTAAAGAAAGGTTTCCAAACTGATATTTTTACTGAGAAAATAAAATTTCAAAAGCTACATTGATAACAATTCATGCTATATTTTTAGTTAATAAAACTTAAGTAGATATTTTTTCCTATTAAGATAAAACTCAAAAATGTAATACTTGTTATACCCCAGAGCATAATTCGCCATATATTATCTTTTGGTTTTAAGATTTTTAAAGGCTAAGAAATTACTTTTCAAACATTGATCCAGTAAGATTACTGGAAAAAAAAAACCAGCACCAAGCAATGAAAATTCTATTAATCCACAAAGTTCTAAAATATTTGCTACAATACTTATCTCTGTGCAGTTCTGACAACTATATCAAACTGATTGCTATCTCCAAATAGGATGTGGATTACAATTTCAGTGCTTAGTACTCCAGATCTTTTTTTTTTTTCTTATTCTGCACTAGAAAGACAAAATTGAATTATTCCTTTATCCTTTCCAACCAGTAATCCTACAATGCATATAAAGCCACATTAGGAATGTAGTGTACTTCATAAAATGGCATAGGGCATGGCTCATATTTGTGATCAAAAAAAACCTTAAAAAATCCTAAAAAATAAACTTTCCGATTTGGTTATAACATGTTAAAAGATAAAGATGATTTGAGCAAGTTACTAAAAAAGATTTCTTCGATATCCTACTTTTTCATTCCAAGGCACTAAGGGAGCAAAAAAGAAATGTAATTATGAGAAATAAAATAAGGATTTTCTTAGTTACAATTCCTGGCCCTTCACTGATTGCAGTAAATTATAAATTATGCAGTCAATGTAGGCCAACAAAAGAAGACATCTTCAAATCTCAGTCAAAGGTAATTACTTAAGTCGGCTGAATGTTCCCTTTTCATAGAGTGTGATCTCTCTTTGACAGCTCACACTGACAGATGACCTTCTCAGCGACGTTCTTATCCTTCGGATCATGAGCAGTGTGCCTCTCTCCCTGAATATCTCTATATATTTGTGACACTAAGCTTTCAAATACAGCTATTGACAAATCAGAACATCAGTCTAAGTGCTGGTCTTCCTATCACTCACAATAAAGTAGCTATCACTTGTGGTGTTGTAGAGCAAGCACATCTCTGAAAAATGAGTTCTCACCAAGTGCTAATTTGACACAGCTCGCTTGCCTTCCCATAATTGCTCTGTCATTGTCAGTTGGCAGTTCGGGCTCATTCCTGGAAGCTGTGCCGTACAATTGGATACAATTACTCCCATTTACCACCACTATTATGCCACTGATGTTGCCCAGTTCGCATATTGACATGCCTCATTAAACCTGGATGCAGGCCATTAATGAACATTGTTAGCATTTCTCTTAAACTTTTTGCCTCTAATAAACAGTCAGTGTTCCATGAAGGAGCACTGCCATCCTTGTGATATGATATTTATTATCTTATGGGGGAAGGGGACTCTGCAAATGGAAACTATCCAGATGCTGTGAGAGAGATATATGGCTAGATCAGTGTAGAATAGCCCTGATCAGGAGGACCTTTTCCATCAGGGGCATCCTACCATTAACCAGGTGACCTCTCCTATCCAAGAGAAGACAGGAAGGATAAACACAATAACCTCGGGGCAGCCCAGTCGGTGCAGGTTTCTCAAGGTTGCCCTGGCTCCTGTGGCTTCCCTCAGCCCTCTCCTACCCCCAGGTGGTGCTGCGGGATGCAGCAAAGAGCATTTTGCCCTGGGTCCTCAATCCATTATGTCCAGCCACTCCGACGTGCATTTTTATTCAGAGATAATTATGTGTTGATCAGAGAAGTCAGCGGCTGTCACCCATATGGCAGGCACACCTGCAGTGTGACATAGGTGGTAACGATGGCATGCTCTTGAGCTGTCATGACAGGGACAGGGACTTTATTATGTATATGTCACCATTTCTCTTAGGGAAATTATCCTTTTCCGTACAATGACAATAATGAACCTTACAACACTTTCATAAACCCTGTTTCCAGGCCCTTTTCTTGACCTTCATTAAAACTCTGCCTAACAAATTCAATGCTTTATGAACAAAATGCAAACTTTCCAAGCAAATGTAAGTGAGCTTTTGGAGCTTCTTGTTAACCGCTTTGCACTGTTAAGCCACTTGGAGAGTGAAGGACCCTGCAGAGCACATCTGCTCCTTCATGAGGACCATGACCGTGTATAGAAAGACTGTAAGAGGACTAACTAGCTTTTAAGTTTAGAAATCTTGCTGGGTCTTAGAGAGTTTAAGGAGAAATGTTGTATCTTTGAGTGCTAAAGGGAACCCTTCAATTTAATATAGAATTGAATAGAATAGAATAGGAGTAGAATATTTTCGGTTGGAAGGTACCTACAAAGATCATCAAGTCCAATTGCCTGACCAATTCAGTGTTGAACAAAAGTTAGAGTATTTTATTAAGGGCATTATCCAAACACCTTTTAATAGCTGACATGATTGGGGTATCAACCACCCCTCTAGAAAGACTCTTCCAGAGTAATATAATACAGAATTATATTACCCTAGAATTACTCTCACTCTCCTCTTGCCTTTCTTTGCTTCATTCTTTACATATTTCCTTCTGCTATTTGGTTCATGGCACAACAGAGTCTCTGTGGAACTGAAACCAAAGAACAGACGGAAAGGCATTTTGTATCCAGAGAGAAGGAAGAAGAAAGAAAGAAAGGGAAGTGAGCTCATGGTATTTCTTTCAGGCATCTGTGAAAGTCATATCTAAGTATCAAAAGGCAAAACTGAAAAATTCTTATAATAATGTCTATTATTTAGGTGGTCTTTTAATGTAAAACCTTCTAATTACAGTGTTCTCAGTTAAAAATTAACGATCAGGGCATTAGAAAAATTATGTTACCAAATTGATGTTATCAGTGCCTTTTTTACAGCTAAGTTTTCTTTTCTTAAAGCTTCAAGAATTTGAATATGCAGTGTATGTTGACATTCTTTAACTTTGGGTTATCTTCTATACCCATACAGATGTTCATGTGAGTGCATATGTGTAATAAGCCTGCTTGCTGTGGTTGTGCTTAACATATTTCTCCCATTTTGATATATACAAATCTACTGTCTGCAACATTATTTCAATAGCAATAGAGTACTTCAGAGTAGAAATAATTTCTTACATGTGAATGCTGTCTATGTGTCTAGAGAGAACCGAGGGTCGAGGGGATATAGCTTTAAATTTACATTTTAAATTTAAATGGATTTGGCAAAAGTTGCTAGCAGAGAAAAAATGTAAAATTTGGGACAGTTGCAAACTTATGAACTTTCTCAGTCTCTTTCAAATGTAAATATTGTACTGTTGAAAGTGCTTGCGGGACATGTATATGAATTCTGGAATAACACGCCCTTTGGTTCAGCTGTGGTCTAAATAACCATGCAGAATGCAGAAGTGTATAAAAAAAATCTGAATATAACAATTTCATGATGCAACATTTAAAAATGGAAACACACAATGCTTTATGAGCCACTAAAGCCCCTAAACTTCTTGTTGGTGTCCTGGTCAGTATTTTAAGAGGCTGTAGAAATATTGCACTCTCACTAGAGACAAGAAAATGAGTGGGGTATTGCAGGTAACTGAAAGCTGATTAAAATGTAGGCCATCAAAAATCAATTGTCAGAGCTCGTGCTACTCAGGGTATAAAAGTTAAGTGTTTTGAGAAACAGAAAAAAGACCTACTAAACAAGAGTGGTCAAATCTCAGTTTATATCCAGAAATAACTTCACAAATAGCCTACCAGTGGACTGCTCTGTGTTATACTGCCCAACATACATGTATCACTGTCAAATGAATAAGCTCTCCCATCTTCCATTCAAACATAATTGAATCCAATTTAATTCATTAAAAATAATCAGACTGCAGAACAGAATAATATAGTTGCTGAAAGTATGATTTGCACATCAAATTAAGCTGGTACACATAACTTCTTTATCTCAGATATGGATGTGTTATTAAAAATAGTCAGTGAAGCAGTAATATAACACAATTTTGTTCCAATTTTTTTTTTTAGGTGGGAGTAGAATATTTGCTAATTGGGAAGTAAAAGGTCTTTTCTTGTGATGATAAAATTCTGCCTTTTCCACATCTGATCACTGTTCTTCAGTTTTGTGAGGGGAAACCCCTCACAAACATCTAGGGTTAGATAAGATCCAAAGCTAACAAATATAAATGAAACATTGTGGTTTTTCTTCTCTTCCCATCTGAGTAGGAATGTACAACATGACAAGAACCATATGGGACACAGGGTCTCGTTTTCATGTAGCAAACCGTGACGTAATAAATAATCCAAGAGTATTTCTACTTTCACATTTCTTGTGAGCAACACAGCACCCATCCATCTCCTAGGCACATATGAACTGGTGAGGGCAAAAAAATCCAAATGCCTCAAAAATTTAATGTCAAAAGAAAAGAAGAAAAGCAACCAAGGAAGCCATTACTGCTTTTGATTCCTGAAAGAGGAAGGAATTTGTTATGAAGTCCTGTGTAGTAAATCCATGTGAGAAACTGCTGGATATACATTTTGATATGCATTCTGTTCTATGGCAGTAGCAGGGTGCCTTCATCTGAATAGCTGATGTTTTATATTCCATATATCCATTTATCAGGTTTCAGAGGACGCTGATGACCTGCTTGAGAAGACAAAAGCGAAAGAAAACAAGCCAGTGCTTCATTGCTAAGGCTTTTTGTTTTGTTTTTGGTTGGTTGCTTGATTGTTGTGGTTTTTTGTTGTTGTTTGGGTATTTTTGTGTGGGGTTTTTGTTATTGTTATTGTCATTGCTTTTTTAAACTACTGTCTCATATTAGTAACTTCTTTAATCATAGTATTCTTTAAATAGAAGAAAGGAAGAATTACTGACAACTGGTGCGGTTGTACTTATGAAGGCTCCCATGCAGTCCCTTTACTTAGAGGTTCTTCTGGCATCCATGGCAGCTTCAAACAGTTTAACCTTACATCCTGGGTTCAGAGTAAGGTAAGTGATAGTGACATTCAGAATGTTTATTGGAAATATAGCCTCCTAATTAGAACTGTTGTTCTTGCAGGCAATACATAAATAAATTTTAAAAAGACCTAACACAGCTATGCCTTCTGGTTCCAGGGAGAGCAGGCTAGCATAGGTTATTGCGCTATTGAGGTATTTCGAGCACAAATTTGAAGCAAACAAAAAAATAAAACAGAAATCATATGTACCTTCATACAGATTCTCTCTGTTGTTCATTCTGCTCAGGTAGTCTCCTATTTCTTTTCCAGATAAAGTCGACCCAAAGACAGCACTTTCAGTCTCCCAAACAGAGTGTTGTACACTTTATTAGGAACTTCAAAATCAGACAGGAGGAAAACCTGGGAGAAAACACACTGGCTGGTAAATTAAATCTTAATTTTACAAGCTCTTATCCTCAAATGCAGGTTATCCTAATGACAGTAGGTTTTTTGGGGAGCCATAGTGGTACAGCCTAAAGACATAATGAATCAGGTCTTCACAGGACAAAGTAGCAGAGCAGTATTTGTATACACTGGAAAATTAGTCACATCAGAAACTGAAAAAAAACCCAAAAGAGCTGATCAAGCTTCCAAGTGTGATTCTGTGCAGTGTGGCTTCATTGGAAGTGCATCTCCATCATTAAATGGATCAATATGTAGGGTTACTTGAGCTAAGAGGGATTTGGATGGAAGGTCTATAGGAGGGTGTGCAATTTTGTGCTGGTTTCCAGCTTCATGCCAGATGTAGGCTCTTAGAACTTTAGTGACTTTAGTCATCCTGCATCCAGTCCTGAGCTGGCTCATGTCCAGTCAGCACCGAGTAGCCCTGACTCGTACTTCATCAGTCATCTCGCCTCTTTCTGGCTGAGAGTTGGAGGGTCTGTCCACCCCAGGGGGTCAATGTGCATGAAGCTCACTGCAGTTTCAGTACCTCAAAGACAAAGCTGGCTGGACTCCACAGATATCTTTCTGCACACCTTCCTGTGCTTCAGACTCACCTTTAGTGACTAAGTAGGGATTGTTATGCAGCTTTTTTCTGCAGAAAAAATTAAATTAAAAAATCCCAAAATAATTTAGTTTCAATGGCAAGGCAGTCTGATCCCCCTGATGCTTTACTACATTGAATGATTTTACCTCATATTTTTCATATATGTGCAAATATATACATGTATATATCAGCATGTAGAGTTAGCTTGTTCATGTATTTTACTAATTTGTTTACATTTTAGCTTATTCACATATTTATTTTCAAACAGAATTCAGAAACTTCTTTTAAAAAGCTATACTTTTATTTCAGTGGTGGATTGTTCTGTAACAGATACTTGTAACCACCACCAATACCTACTGAAAATACCCAACCTAAGTAATGGGCTCATGTATTTGTATTCCCAAGCAAGTTTTTCTTCTTTTTTTTCTAAAGTTATCAGTAGTGCTCTATTATATATTACATGTGTGCTGTCATACATGAGGACACAGTAACCCTCTAGATATATTACAAATTAAATGAGCTCTGCTGAAGCAAAAGTAAAACAGTAAATGGAGATACTTGGATCCTGAAACCAGGAGATGTTCATCAGCAGTCTGAGTCAACAGTTTCCTAGTTTACTTTCAGAATCATAGTATCCTCCTAGGTGAAAGTACCCTGCTGATCTTAAACAGAGCCCCTATTCATGACCAAAATAACTGCATAGGGCAGTGGAGTTTCTGTTGTATTTGGATTTCAAGACAGGAATGTTGCTATCTGATAATAAATACAATAGAAGTTCTTTGTTTCTGCAGAGACTGCAAATTATGAAGGGCTCTGTTACTGGTCTGTTCAGTGTTATTGTTTAGAGATCTAAAACATATATTGAGGAGTCTTTAATGGCTTCTGTATTTACATTTTCCTGCAGAGATTCATTTAAATGGCAATGTTGAAGACATTTGTGCCTGATGTTGCATAATTTTTGTTTTCCTGAAACATACCCCAGTGCGCATTTTTGTGAAACAAGGGTTTGTTGTCTGAGGTCATAAGTCACTTGAAGGAAATATTTGCTTTACAACATCGTCCCAAACGTGTTTTGTCATGCTCAAAGACAATACATAGTGAAGAATGGCTGGTTTGGCTTTCCACCGGTCTAACAGCCCCAAATGCTTTTCAGTTACCAGAGATTTCAGCCTGTTCTCAGTGAACTCAATCACGTATTGCAGAAAAGGTAAGTAAATAAAACTTAGGTCTTCAGATAAACAACTCACTGGCTCTAATGAAGACACAACCTCCAGTCTTTGTATGAATGATAGCATAGATAAGACTCTCCTAATTTCAGATAAGACAGCAATTTAAGAATTCCTCAATTTTCCCAGCCTCCTGCTGCCCCTCCAGAAAACCTTAGGACTCCTGTCAAACTTATTCCATACCCGCTAGCTCCCCGTAGATGTTCCAAATGTATTATAACACCCAGAAACCCTCTACAGCTCAGCTAGCCACTCAAGAACCCATTCACAATCAGAGGAAAGGAACAGGTACTTTGGTGCTATAGTCCTTTGTCATATTATATATGCCTTTGTCATATCATATATGACAGCAAAACAGTACTGTGAGAGAACCTTAATTTCCATTTACTCTACTGAGAGGGATTTGATTGACTTGCTCTTCTGACAGAAACATCTAGACAAACTCCAACACCCCATTTCTAGTACTCTCCTGGAAAGTTTTACTGTTATTAAGAATACCTACACTCTTGTTTCTTGAAGTCTTGGTTTCTGTTAGGTCATGTACCCTTTCAGGTTGCAAAAATGGTTATAATACTGATCTCAAACCTAAATTCTGTGCTGTTATGATCAGAGCACTTTCAAAATTGTAATTTAATAGCTATCACAGCACTTCTGTGACACAGAATATTACATGTGAGTAGTTATTTCCATTTTGTTCCTAAACACTAGTGAGTGCAAGGGGATACAGAACATTCCATTAATTTTTGCAAGTGTGATACCTGCCAAAGTGTCTGGGTTTTTCTGTGCATTGATCTGTAGCAGGAAAAGAAAGAATTCCTTCTTGTCTAGCCCACCAAGTGCCACTACTATGTTTTTATAACAATAGATTTACTGTAAATGAGCGTTTCATACCTCTACACCCATAGGCTGGCAGTGACCAGCATTCTGATTTGACAAACCAGATAACTGAGATGTCACAGAAAATCTCAGAATTTGGAGCAGCTCCTACATTTCTCGTATGATAGACTGAAATGTAAACCACTTCATACTGCATTTCAAAAACATCTGCCAATTATATGTGTTTGACTAAGCTGTCTTTAAGTACTGTTTCAGACTTAGATCAACATTCCCCTAGTGGGGCAGAAATTTCAGCACCTCACTGCTATCTTCTGAACAGCTGCAAACCACAGAACAAATGTACATTGTTTCCTCCTCCAGAGAGCCATCTGCCTGATGGATGCTCATGCCTGCTACTTCTCTGAGTCTGGTGGCTGGAATCTATGTCATGAGTTAGAAGATCTTATCTGCATACCACAGTGACAAGTCAGGCAGAAGAAATAAAAGTACTCACAGTTAGACCATATCAAATTTTTTACACATAAAGACCTAGAACAAGGCTTTCCTGGTAGCTCTTGTTCTGGTATCTTACTTATTTAAAATGTTTGATTTTAATCTTGTTTCGGTAATTACGTATGTGTGGATGTGAGGCTCCCACTCAAGACACTTTTTTTGCCAGCTGGAGTTACCAGTTATTAGTGCCCTGAATGTCTCTCAGCTATGCCTCTGTTTATTGCATACTTTTGTTCAACTTTTCGTTAATTGTTAAGATTCTCAGATTAAGGTTTGTTTTTCTTTCTGTAAGTCTTATAGTATTTAGCACATATAAACTGTGAAACATCAGAACTTCTACAATATAAGCAATATATGGTGTATTTGTTTTCATGCATTAAAGTTCACAGGAATGAGGTCCGTTTCCCGAAATAGCATGAACATTAACAACAAAGGATGGTGAGCTCTCATAATGCTTTAATTTTCTTTCATTCTTATTTTTTTTAATGTTTGGATGTTTCAGTCCAACATTTACTGTGACACTGAAAGTGTGTGGTGCTGTGTCCCAGGCTGGTAGAAATACTATTTTAATAATATTCATAGGTACTTTATCATGCAAACACTGTTGACTGAAGAGCTTTTGAATGAAGAATTCTCTCTTGGTGCAACAGTTAGAAAAATAAAGATTGTTGTTGTAGATGGAGTTTTGGGATGTTCCCAAAACACAGGTACAGAATACTAATATTGCTGATGGTGTTGCAAAGTAAATGTAAAGAAAGCCACCTTTCTTCACTATAAATTTTCATTAAAAAACACACCAATACATATTTTATACAAAAACTCCAAAAACATTTCAGATTTCTAGGTGCCAGATATGGGGCGCTTCATGCCAGACAGATTTTTAAACTGGAGTCTTATAGAGAGTGATTAGTTAACACCTTTTTAATGATGAATTAATGAGCAGTAAAAGCATTGTAATTCCAGTATGTATGGAACCTTGTGTTTAAAGGCACAGGTTCAGTGAGAGCTGTTCTGCGACCTTTGTGGTGCCAGTAAAGGTTGGGTTCAGCACAGGCAACATCCAATCAGTCTTTCAAGGTTAACTACACATGCCAGCCTGGGAAATGAAACAATTACTAACAAATTTTATAGGTATATTCTGTCAAATTTAAAAGGCGATCAGAAGTCTAAATGAAAATTATGCCTGAGGAAAGCATAAAAAAAAAAAAAGAAAGAAAGAAAGAAGAAAAGAAATGAGGAAGGGCTTTTCCCCCCACTCCCCCTTCAGTCTTCATTCTGAACTAGATACTGAGAATATTGGAGACAGCCCTCACTGTTTGAGGGAAAAACCTGCAATGGAGAGGGTAGGAGTGCTCAGGAAGGATGACATCAGTAATCACCTGGGCAACACTGGCACAGTAAGTGTGAATGATTCATTACACTGTAATTAACTTTTAATTAACTTTACCCTGCTTTCTTTATTTTAGAAAATTAAATAAACTTCGTTTTATGTTACCCACCAAACCAATGAGCAGAAGCTAGACTTCTGCTTTAATTAAACTCCTCAATATGGCCAAACTGTGTGGAGAGCATAATGAAGAAATGTTTCTTTGCAACTTTCTTGTGTTTTTTAACACTTTGATTGATATTTTTTTCAAATATTTCCCATTGACTGCAGAACACCGAAATCCCACTAAATATTTTCTTAGTCTTGCATTTTTTTCAGGAAAAACAGCAAATGCGTTTCTTACATAAGAAAATAATTTTCCAAAATCACAACATCCATCCATTTCTCATTTCCCTCTTCCCCATGTAACTGTAAATACCTATAAAGAAATAATAATGACCAGAACAAGAAGCTGAAATTAGCAGATCCAAAGTTGCTGTTTAAAAGGTTTGGGTAGGGAGGAAAAAAATCTGGTATTGCCGTTAGTGAATTAAGGAAAATTATATTTCTGCCTGTTTGTGGGCTGGTTCTCAAGCAATCAATTCCACCCAGTGAATACTTCAAGATCTTTCAAAATTGTGTTTTTTTCATCTGGTAGCAAAATAAACTAAATTTTTAGGTTGAAATCTTGCCATATTGGAGTCAGCGGAATTCTGCCATTGACTTCAACTCTGGAGAAGAGGGGATACATGCTATTAAAACAGATTGAAACATGATCTTTTCCCACTGTAAAAAAAAATCTCCGTAATTAGAAATCAATTTTGTTTCACTGAATATATTCAGTTTTGATAATGTCACTGAATGACTGCATACAGGATGAAGTTCCCAAAGAGAACGCATTGAATCTAGTCTTCATTAAAAAGTTTAGCACTCAGCTTTAGCTTTCCCAAAACAGCTCCACATCTCTAGGCTTGTGAATATTTTTGAAAGCTACTCACTTATTTTCTGCCCTAAAATCCCAAATAAATTAAAATTTAAAAAATATTAGGAACAAGAAAATTCTTGTTTTCCAGCCAGCTCTACAATCTGCATTTCTACAGACTCTAATCTGAATCTACCTTGCTGTATGTTAAGTGAAGATCTAGCTGTCTAGCTATGTCTATGAAATGGAAAACTTTGCAACTGGTATTGGGAGAAAGCCCTTTTCTTTTTTAATTGATTTTCCTTCTCCACCAGCATGCAGGATTCGTTGTTGTTCCATTTACCTATAACAAATCAGTACCTCAGTATGCCTGGATTCCTTTTCTGCTCTTCCCATCTACCTGCTATACTGGTCCTCTCTGCAGGCATAACTCTAATGAAATTATATTGCCTGCTTCGTATGCCTGGACAAAGCAGATAATCTTTTGATCTCTCAAAACAGATATTTGTATTTGAATCTCAAATCCAACTAAGACAGAAGTAGAAGGAGTAGAAGGGAAGAAAAGAATATTAAAAATTGCAGAAGGATGGCTAATTAGTAAAGTCGGGGCAATTCAGAGGCAGAAAATGGCATTTGAAAGAAACAATGGGAGTAGGAGGAAAACATACTGATTTCTGTGGAGTATGACCTGACTCATAGGAGAAGCTGTTCAAATAGCAGGTGGAGAACAGACATAGGGGAGAGAAAGAGAAATTTTTGCTGATGGCACACTCCTTATTTTTCATTTCATTTGCAAGGAAAAAGATGGCAATGATATGTGAAAAAAAAAGGGACAAGTCATTGATGAGCTGTGTCTTTTTTTTTCCAACATGTTCACTTACTATCAGCTACTTGACAAAGGGAAAATCACACAGTTCAGCAAGTGAAATAAAAAATTTCTATTTAACTTCTGTATCATTACTGCTCAGTTACAACATTTGCAGTAAGATGAAAAAGCAAACACATTTTGACAACATGTTTTTTATTTACAAATTTAAAAAAAAAAAAAGAAAATTATTATTCCTTTCTACATGATTACCTATATATATTCCTTATTGTCCCTAGGGATATCAGGCTTGAATTTCCACTTATCAGTTCTGCACTTCTTTCTGTATTGCTCTGATGTATAGATTAACCTATCAGACCTAACCCAAAGGCCTTGACCTCTACTCTCCTCTAGGTACTTCTTTGGGATTTTCTCTGCAATGGCATCTACACAAAGTCCATGGTGGACAGGTTGTGGTGCAGTTAGGGAGAGTTAATTTTAATTAATTAATCAATTAATTAATGCTTTGGAACATTCAAGTTATGTAATGTCTCCCTAAGTAACCTCATCTTATTTTCATTGCCCTCTTCTTGTCTATTCCCCTCTTTCTTTTTGTGTCAGATTTGCTTGCTGCATCTTCTTTTAAATTAGATTCTTCAGGGCAGGGATGCTGTCATACTTGGTTTGTACAGTATCAGGCGTGTTTGGGCCTCCTCCTGACTTGAGCTTTTGGACACAACTGTAATTAATTATCATTTACAATTGAGCCACAGTGATGTTAAATGCCTTGTTCAAGGTGTCAAAGCAAGTCAGCAGCACAGTTCCAAATGAAACCCAGATGGCATCTTTCTCTGCTCTAACCACAAGACCACTGCTTGTTCTGTGGGACTGTTACACTGAAATAAATGTTCAAAGATATGACAGAATTTCCCCAAGAAGAAAGATGGTATTTTTTATTTCCCCAGGCTTCTCAGAGAAAAAAGCCTCAGACACCTTTTATGTTAAAATACAGATCTCCTTTCTTTAATCTACAATTTCAGAAGCCTCTGGTTGCCATAAAATTACTTCTTGCGTATTCTCAATAATATATCTTTGTTTTGTTCTATCCAAACAAATTTCAGTGTGGACTGGAGATGCAAAAGATGTAGAAGACTGAAGAGAATGTAATATAATAACTGGGCCCTGAGGGGAAACTAGCAGCTGCT
>JAOSLQ010011907.1:0-20269 GCA_025629905.1 Lorius lory | reverse complement strand
TGGACTAGGTTTACCTGTACAGTAACGCCATCTTAAACTGAAAGGCTAGTTAAATCTTTTCCTATATGAAAAATAGCCCTTTTCCCCTTCATACTGAGAAGAGATTGAACTGAAGTGACATGGTTTAGTGTGAGGTGTCTCTGCCCATGGAAGAGGGGTTGGAACTAGATGATCTTAAGGTCCTTTCCAACCCTAACTATTCTATGATTCTACGAAGACTAAAATATATCCACCAAGAATCCCTGCAGAGTCTTTCTGCTCCTGGCGCATACAGCACTGACTGCACATTGAGAACCTGGGGTGAACATACAAGACTTTCTGCTTTCAAAGCCCTACCTGTCTTTAGTTTGCTGACATGGGAGTATCAGCCACAGAACACATGGTCATCAAGTGGGTAGACTAGTTGGATAGGGAAGGTGAAGCTGTCAGAATGAATCATTGGCCAGAGCTCCAGCTTAGAACATGCAGTAAGAGAGCAGTCCTCAAAGCTCCCTGGAGAGCTCAGAAAACACCACTACACATCAGCACTGCAGCTTAGCTACAATGCTTAGGAAACAAACAAGGAACTTGCAACTAAAAAAGACTGGACATGAATTCTAACAGTTACAAATTATTAGCTAAGCAATGTCATATCCCAAAGAACATAATACTGTACAGATCTGAAATTATCTTTATTGTAGCTGTGTTGATAATAGTCTAGGAACTCTTAGGATTTTCTAACAAGAGATCCAAGGGCAATCCAAAGAACTGCATATTTTGAATGGCAGACCCAAATTTCAGTGAGATTGAAATATAAAACCGAAAATGCTGTATCCTTGATTTTGGGTTCCACAGAGAGCTATCTTCCAATTGCATCTGTTACTAGTAAGAAATGAAATAGAAACAGTTTTTGGCTTAAATTAATCCAATTTTCTTTCAATACAATCATTTCTCCACAGTCCCCAACATGTCAGTGTCCACAATTATACCTTCCACTTGGATATCTTGTTTTTGGTGAATTTAAGAATTCTGACTAGACATTAGATGTTGCTGTGCTGTTGCTGCCAGACAACAGTCTCTGTCCAAGCAGGCTGCCAGGTACCCAGAAATCCTAAGAAAATGGCCACTATAAATCCAGCACTTCTAGTCTAATTTGGTCCCTGTACATCTGGTCCATAGACATTCTAAATGAATCAAACATTTTTAATGCGCCTGCACCCACAGGTAATTTCACATAGCACAGATACATATGTTTGGATCTGATAAATCTTTCCCACCGCTCCACTTCATTTCAGAACCTACCTTTCTGCTTTTGCCCTGCCTGGGGAAAAAAACCAAAAAATATTAAAAAAATCACCACGACAAATTCTGGTAAAGAAACAGACAAACCCAAGAAAAAATAAAGCTCCAAACATGAAAATACTCACTCCCTGATGTGTAACTCTATTTGCTGAAAAGATTAAAACACTAAAAAGTAAATACATACATATTCCGAGTTGCTTTTGATATTATCAACAATCCTAATTTGTAACAAATACCTATTAATATTCTCACATATACTCTATCTGCTTTCACTCCATCTTAGTTCATGCTCTTTCAAGGACTGAAGCTAAACAGAAATGAATACAGAGGTAGGTGCTGACCATTTGTTTCAGTTTTCAGGTAGATTTCCTTCCTGGGGGCAGGGTGGGCCAACTCTGAAATCCCTACAGTTTTCATCTCTCAGATGCAGCCATTCTCAATATTAGGAAAAGAAGATCATCAAGCGAACTATGTTTATGCCTCATGAAGCACACATTCTCAGTTCCATAGCAGCTTCAGGAAAATAGAGTTGCATGTTATTAACTAAAAAGGAAATAGAATGGAGTCTTCTCTTAGGACTCTGGAAAGTTGCCCAATATTTCTACAAAGCAAGTCCTTATCAAACAAATACAGCATGACTAGTCTTACAATAAGTTTTCTGACAGTTTTTAAAGTGTTCCATAACTGTGATGAAAGAGAAGCAATTTAGATAAGTCATCCCACTTTTATTTTTATTAATAAAACTGGGTATCTGCTATCAAAGTAACCATCCAATTGCATTAAAAAGCTTTCATGCGCAATCTGGTTTTGAATGTTAAACATTACCAAAAAATCCAGAAGTGGCAGTACAAAAGCTATGTAAAAAACACAGAAAACACCAGCAGCTGCTGTAAGGATAAAGTATGATTGTAAGAACAGACCATCACAACTGGACAAGAACCTGAACTTAATGTTTGATCAGATAATATCTTGAATTAATATTAATTTCAAGGAATAGGTTATTCAACAATTCTCCTTTTTGTATTTACCCAGTCTGTGTAAGTGGGGAAGAAGTTTACAGGCATGCAAAATGTTTTAAAATAATAAATTATTAATGAATTGTTAACTTATTTGACAGTTGGATTTCTTTTCTCCCTTGAGGTGGTGGCAATGATTTCAAGAAATTTAGATCTAATTTCTATACTGAATAGCCCATTATTCTTTTTAGCACAGGCATGTACTAGCACTCAGAATGAAATATTCCATTTGGGCCGACGTTATTACTATGGGCCACTCACTTCTCACAGTGCTCATGGGATTCCAAGTTTACCATCAGACTCAAGTTAGAAGAAATTAGATTTTAATTTACAAGACACCTAACAACAACCAACAGACAGCTATTCCTGTTAATGTCTCTCAATAATAAATTTCCATTTTATCAGATTTATTGCCCTGGGAGATTGGCACATACATTGTTAAGTTGTCAAAAAACTCATGTCATAACCTCCTGCAGAGCTTTCATGAAGTTAACTCTCATCCCACCCACTCAGTCACAGCACTGGAAATTGGTCTGTGACCATCAGTTTCACCTCCTTACTAATCTCACTTCTTCCTTGTGACATTGTCACAACTCATCTCTGATGACCAAACTGCTGACCCATTTAAGCCTGCATCCTACCTGGAAGCGACCAAATCAAAGGCCTATTGTTGTCAGCATTAGGCATGGTGCCCAAACACAGGCACATGCTGGGCACTTCTACTTCCTCCAGAGCTTCTTTTTCTGACAGGTCAATAGAACAGCTCATTGTCCCAACGCCCTCCAGGTTCTATCCCCAGCATGAGTTGTTCAAGCTCACAATACTTTACAAATTTCAAGTATTTACAACACACACATTAGAATTTTTATCCTACTGTACTGAAAGAGCATGCACAGTTAGAAATAACAACATGGATTTGCTGTTGCACCTACCAAGCAACAGACTACTTTTATGCTCTAAAGGCTATATTTTCTCTTAGTAAGAGCTAACAATCAAAATGTAGAAACCCTTCCTGAGTTATGAAAGAAACTCCTAGCACAACTTCTGCTGGAGGTTCCAAACAGATTTCTTCTTAATTCAAATAAATCTAATCCAAACAACACTACAGAAACAGTCTTAACATCTTTAAAAGACGCCTAACATTTGAGCAGGCTCAGAAAAAGGTTACTTAATTTCACCTTAATGAGAAGTACATTTTCTCTCCATTTACACAGCTATTCTCTGAATTAGTCAAATCAGTAGTAAGCAACAGTAGCATGAGGAGAATCATCTCTCTTTTACTATATAAGATTATGCAGTTTTCATGTTGAACTGCTCAGAACTTGGGCAAAATGTGGTCTTATGATATGAGATGCTTGAAACCAAAACTGAAAAAAACCAAAATGACACTGGCAGAAGAGATGGACAATTCAAAAGTGTACATTAGGGAATTCTGGTGCAGATTCCTTTACCTGCAAATACATGATCCGAAAAGCCAAGAAAATTAGTAAGCATAGGTCAGTCTTGAATTTACTGATGTGAACGTTGGATACAGAGAAAACTTTGAGTACCAAATGTTCACTCCCGTTTACAAGTTGCAGATAATTGCTCAATGTCTGCAGCTAAGCCCAACCTCAAACTGGGCCCTTGATCAATAGATGAAACTAAAAAAGCCAAAATAAAAAAACCATTAAGTTGTCCATAGCATCCACTAAAATTTTCAAATATCACAGAATGAGATGTTTGCCTGAAGTACTAAGGCAGGCTAAAATATCGCTTTCCCAAATGTCATCTGCACCTACAAGCTGACTTTAGGCACTGAATCGCATCCTGTACATAGCAGAGATTCCTGGTTTTTAAGTACAGGCTGTAGTTATTTGGTCAACACTGCCCAGAATTTCTAATACATACAAAAGCAGTTTTCCAAATTACTACAGACATGGAATCCCCTTCTTAATTACAGCACCAGTTGCTGAAGAAGTTGCACCCTGAGGAGCATACAGATGTCCTACTGTGCCCATGTTTTGCTCCCTTTTTTTTTAATAAGTATTCACATGGTGACTTCCGTATAATTGAGTTTAGATGAATATGATTATGGTATTAATTATGAAAGGTAAGATAACAGGTTAAGAAGCTTAATTAACTCATCAAACTTCAGGTCTAGCCTACAGCAAATTGACTGTGTCTCTTAAAATTAAAAGGTACTGTGGATTGATGCAATAATTGTAAGATTTTATTTACATGAGGCCTGAAATTAATTGTGATAAAACTTAACGATCACTACAAACAGCAGATCTCCAATACCCCAAAACTACTGCTACACTTGGTCTTTCCTACAAGTCATAGATGTAAGACTTTTAATATGTAAATTAGATGCAAGCAAATTAGCGCTAAATATAACAAATTCATTATGAGGTTACCATGGCGACTTCTATAACATTAAGCATGAATTACATGACAAAAGGATTACATATTGCTTTCATTGTAGTCATTCGATTTACTTTATGCTGAATTGTGACCACACTCCTCGTCCAGAAAGTTTCAATGAAAATCACTTCTAGAAGATAACTTTAAAATCTCTAATTTCTGAAAGGCAAATAGAATTAACAGTCAAAAAAGAAGAAAACTGGATCAGGGTAATAATCTTACTGCTCTGTCTGAAGTTTTCCAATGAAAATCAAATGACCTGATTAGTCCCTCTGATCCCTGTGTCACATCAGGAACTACTGAGAAGTAAGTCTCTTCCAGAGCAACCCTTCCTCTGAGTACAGGATAGGAACTTCTACCCATGGACTAATGTCTATTACTGGATATCCAACCTCATATTCAGCAGCAGTAGAATATCTTCTATGTTCCCAAATTCCCATGTTTTCTATCTCCCATTTATTTTTCACTATTTACCATTCTCTCAATGGCCAAAATTTCTCCACCTTTGTGATTTGCTTCTCTTTCAGTAATAGGTAAATGTCTCAGCTTGCTCTCCAAGGTCTTCATCCATTCAGTCCTCAAGTATTTTAATATTCTATGTTTTGAATGGAGCTTACCTATTTTTCCTATTTGCTGTTATGGCAAAGAGCACAACTGTTAGTCCATTAGGAAACAGACTTTCTAGAAGCAAAGCATAGAAGTGCTTCAATCTATTTCTTTGTTATTGATAACCTCTCAAGTAGCTACGGACTCCCATCTGGGAAAAGCTGGCAACACAGCTCTTGTTGTCTATTGCTGCAAATGATCTTACAAATGACTAAAAATGTAGAACACAGAAGACTTCTGGTGATTCAGTGTTTCTTATCCTTAGCAGATTTTTACCAAACAAAGAGGCGAAGGGAGGAGAGAGAGAACAGGAGAGTGAGAGCAAGTGGGTGAGCAGTGAAGGAATAAGATTTTCATCCAAAGTAGCATAAGAGAAATTGAAAGCTTTAAGAGAGTTTAAGAGAAATGGCATATGTGTGTGAAATCACCTGCAGAAATTCCACAACTCTTTTCATCTCGCAGTTTGTGACTGGTTATTTCTTTCATATGATTACATAAACCACAGTATCTCCAACTGCTCCATTCTTTTTCTAAGATCTACTTTAGACTAACAGTGCTATCAGCTTATTTTTAACTATTTACATTCAAGCCTAATATTTGCTTAGTATTTTACACACTGATAAACATCAGTATTAATGATCTAGAACTCTGCTTTTCTAACCATTTTATGGCTTCTGGAATGAAATCAAGAGGAGGAATACTGATTAAAGTGAGTGCAGTTTATTTGGATTTCCTTCATTTTTTTTCTGCAGTTCTTGGCTCCAGATTTACCACACTTAGCATAAACACCACCTTTATTTTACTTAATGCAGTTTCTATATGCACCTGGCTTCACTTTTTTTCTAACAAGGCTGCACTCTTGCTAGAGAGTTTACAGTTAACAGTT
This sequence comes from Lorius lory, assembly GCA_025629905.1. NCBI lineage: Eukaryota > Metazoa > Chordata > Aves > Psittaciformes > Psittaculidae > Lorius > Lorius lory. The sequence goes on along the minus strand of JAOSLQ010011907.1, from coordinate 14,074 downwards.
TACTATGAAAAAGTAAATATGACTTCTGCAACTACTTTGCCCTCTTTGGTAGATACAAGACAAGGCTTTTTAGATATACAAAAAGCATTCTTAATTTATTTTTTTTTAAGCATTATTCACACTTTTTCCTCATTAAATGATTTGTCCAATATGACTGCCCTCTATTGTTTTCATCTTTAGATGAGCATCTCTTCGAAATTCCAAACACATCTGTTGTTTGTTTGGATTTTATTCCGTTTACCAAAAAGCCATTTGAGGTCAAGTCTCGATGATTCATACTTACTTTTTTGTGATACTCTGTTCTGGAAATCAGTTTCTCCTTATCTGCTAATATCAGGTCTCTGTAGCTTTATGCCATGTTGGATGGAAATTAAATGGAAAGAAAATGTGCTTTAGAGCACTTAAAAACGTCAGGCATGTTTTGGCATTAGCTGTATAAAGTTTCTAACATTATCACCTGAAGAAAAACCCTGTAGTTACGCAGCTTTTTTTTCTTCTCACCCAATTTTAATCTGTGATTATAAGGCAGACTGGAGGCCTTAAGCAGTCCCTCAATTATAATCCATCTTGCATATTATGTTATGACATTTTTCCATAAGCAATTAAAGACTGTTTATGCTTCTGACTTGTTAGTTACTTGAACATGTTAATGTCTTTTTTGGTCTTGGAAGAAAATATGCCATTCCTAAAAAACATTGCAATAACAACACAGGTTGGTTTGTTTGTTTTTTAACATAGCCATTTTATTCCTCATCTCATGATTTTTTACTGTCCATTACTTCCTCCTTGCCCTGTAGACACACGTTTTCCATAAAAACACAATATGCTCTGGCCCTTTGACTGTCTTGATATGGAGACCATACCATAAACCAGCAACTGCCTCTGAAGAGCACACAGCACTGTATCTCAAGGCCACACAGTCTCATATTCCACTAGTGACCCCACAATCTGCTTCTGATATAGCCTGCCCACTGCGTTTCTTTAAATCACCCCTTCAAAACCTCAGATCTTCTGACCTTCACAAAGCGGTACCAAGCTGACACCTCCACCATCTCTCGGTACTTGTTTCTGACAAGTGGTAGCAAAAATTTTGGAAAGGTGACCATTATGTCTAACACTGCAGCAAGAACACCACTTGCCTAACATCCATAGCCTTGAATTTCCCATTAATTTGGGGAAGTTTTTTCACTTACATTATCTAGACCCACTTAGAAATTCTCTCTGTAGATATAATGCTGGAGGCAGTGTGCATGCCTGGAGCCTATTAGGAGTTTTTGCTGTAACAATATGCCTCTATGCCACAGTACAGATACACTTCAGCCCAGCACATTTACAAGGTGCTTCACAGATATTGCTAGACATCACACAGATGCGGTGTTATGATAGAATACGCTAAAAGACAGAACTACAGAAAACATACAAGATTTTTTCTTTTATACATTGATCTTAGTGCACCAGATAATTGTTATCTATTCTAGAAATAGTAAGTACGAGGAATAATCAAATGTTTGATATATTTATCTGCAAAACTCAAATCAGCTTTGATCCCTGCCAAGAAGGGACTGGAAAAAAATTAATTCTAAATATCCTAAATTATGATTACTTTTTTTAATTGTAAAACCAAACTGGGCTATATCAGGTTTATTCAGTCTGACAATACAGAGAATGATGAGAAATCACTCATATCACACCCTTCCATTCTGCAGAAGTTGAACGGTTTTTCTTATATTCGGAAATACCTACTTTGACATTAGAAGCTTGCTTTATGGTACTAATACCAGGAAGGTGGACATTACTTTCTTTTCTGATTTACACTGAAAATTAAGCTACCATGGAGCAATCACCACATTTTTCCAAAGAGATTATTATGACTTTCAAAATTTAGTAAGGTCACATCATACACTGATCAAATGTCACTTACATGTTTATACTTCACAGTGTTTCTCACACTCCATTCACTCAGCACTCTGCAGGCATTCTTGTAATATCTAGAAAGTGGAATCTACAGCTATATAAAAAAGCCACAAAACCTCAGTGTTACTGGGGTTTGCCACTATTCTTTGAATCTCCTATATTTAAATAATCCACTGAGGCAAAAGCATTCCCTCTTTTCTTGCCCTAATAATTCTCTTTAACCATATCAACACTATTTCTTTATGATGTGTTTTATCATATTTCTTTCAGAAGACATTATGAAGAGATAGCCAATTTCTTTACTTTTAACTCCTTTATTTTTGACATATTGGCAATGACCCCAATGTTCAATTCAGTCATGTTCTTCACCGTGGTCCCCCCTTTTCATGGAGATCACAATTCTACCTTCCAGCTGATTTATACTCCCACCCTTTCTGCTTAATGATTCAGAAAATAGCCTCTCCTTGACAAACAGTTCTACGTAGTGATCAGCTGAGGTGCAACTCTTGCACGCTTTTAAACGGGTCTCTGACAGAGTCACATATGCTTTATAAAAGCAGTATCCACAATTTATAAAGTTACTGTACAAGAAAGAAAAATTAGTACTAAAACTTCACAAAAGAATTGTAGATGTATGAAGTCAGCAGAGACATGTTTGACCCAGCCCTCTCGTACTAGCCAGCACTGCCACCTGCCTTTCTGCCTGGATGAAGTTCTGTTCAGTTGTATTGATGAATTTCAATAGTTGGTTTTAAATCCTCTTAAAACTGATTGTTCTACTGCTTACATATTTCAAGCACACTGGACAGCTGTATTAAATGTTTTTCTTTGGGATTTGATTACTTACAGTACATTGAGTTTTAATGCATCATCCACTGTTAACTTGGTTTGATAGTATCTTGGCTGGTTACAATCCAGTGTTATTACAACATGATTTGTAGGCAGCTGAGAGCAAGCTCTGGATTCTGCTGTGTATGTTATCGGAAATTCAATGTTCCTACATATAACTGAGGAACATTTGAAGAACAGAAAATTCCATATAACATACAGCTTTATCACACAGATCAACTGTCAATAGGAGATATTATCTGAAAATAACAAATAAATATGATGCATGTTAAAGTATGGATGCATGAAATAAAAAATATTCCAGCTGTAAAAGTCTTTGTCTGTATAGAGAATGTTCCAGTGCAGGTAACCAAGACAAATTTTATTGGATTAATCCCCCTAGTAAAAGCCATTTGCTTAGTTCTAACACTATCAATAATATTAAATGTATCTACTGCAGCATAAGCACACTCTAAAGGGAGGGTATCACCTCAGTTCACCACTTTCTGATTAAGGGTGTTTCTCTTACCATAAATATTTTTATCCTGCCAACTATCTCTTTAATTCTCCAGTCCCGTATTAATGTCTTATCATGAAAATATTCAGTTGCTTTGAAATGTTTTATAAAGGAAAATAACTTCACACAAATTGTTTTCTTTCTGAATACCTAAACTTACGAGAGGACTAGCATGTTCATCCACCACTTACAAAGCCTGTTTCTAAGTAGCCATCTGTACTCTCAGGGGACACAACTGTCTTATCAAAGGGAAGACAAAATTATCTCTAGTTCTGAGGAGGAGGAATGGCTGAATTGATATTAAAAAAAAAAAAAATTAAATCACAGAACTTTTATATAGACTCTGGTGCGCTTATATATATAATAGATATGCACATACATATAATATCTATATAATGTTTACATCATTTAACTAGATACTGGGCTATTGATAGCATCTGAGAGTCAGACATAATGTTCAAATATTCTTATAAAAATACTTTAATCGGGGCAAATAATTGGGAAATATGTATTCCATTGATAAACCATCATAAAAGTTACCCAGTTATGTCCTGTGGGATTTTACCTAAACTGAAATTATTCTTTGCCTCCTCATTTCCGAGAGCACATTCTCTCCTGCGCAATGGGAAGAGTGAGATGTTCACTTTCAGGAGTCTTGATTGCAGCACTGTATTAATACAGCACAACTCTCCTCATTCTCCCAAATAACAAAACTCCACATTATTTATATCATGTTATTTTCAGTGAGCATTTATTAGAAATACTTAGTTGGCTTACTGTGACAAGCAGAAGTGTAACTAGAAACTATTTCAGGCAAAAATCAATAGAACAATGAGAAGAGAATACAGACATTTTAGTCCATTTCCATGACAGGATTTTTCCCTGCCATATAGTAAAATTAATGATATTATTCAGTAGCCTTTAATTCACTTTCATTTTCAAACGTATTTTACATCTTTAAATTTAAGGATGTTGATATCTTCTGCCTCATAACTTTGAAAATCTGTACTCCAAGAGACAGAAAATGGTATTTACGTGGAGTGATATTCTTTGGCTCATGCCGTGAGCCATTAAGGTATCGCACAAAAAATGGGATTGCATTGATTTCCTCCAGTTTCATTTTTTAAGAGCTGAACGAACCCTAGTTATTTCTATGAAATAAAAAGTGCAGGCTTTTGAGAAGCTCAAAGTGTAGCCTTCGAGCTGGCAGAAAAGCATCCTGAAACTCGAGGCTGAGGGTTGGGGGACTACAGAGACTCTTTCAGGGGATTACAAAGCTCTTCTATTGCATTATTTTCCTTTTTGACTAGTTCTGTATAAATGCATACCAAAGCATAGTAGTGTAATACATCTCGGTATTTAGCAATCCGATGCTTTAAGTCCTACTCTGTGACACCAATACTCTCCAAAAGCAGTGTAGGAGTATAGGAGCTTTACATAAATATTCTGTCCACCTGTGCTGTATGTCTAGACCCCTCAAATTCACTTTTCCAGCCCACTGCAGAAAACACATGGAGTTGCTGCCTATCAGCTCAGGCTTTGCAGTGCTGCAGTTGTATCACTCACCAGGCGTGTGAGCACTTATGAAATAAAATGCTATGCTCAGTGACTCCTGACAGAAAGCAAAAGCTTTCTGCAAAGCAAACTGAAAATGCTTCCATTACTAAAATGATTACACTGAACTCAGAAATATAAAGTAACAGGGAACCAGTAAATGATTTTACATGTTCTTTGCCTTACTTCATCACACATGCCTGTCCTGGATAAGCAAGGTAGTGGTAGTTGCACTATAAGCTCCTTGTCATCCTAAACCCGCTCAGGAATAGGCTTAAAATTACCCTACCAGGAATCAGCAAAGTTTTAAGGTATAAAGGTGCTTAAAAGTTGCAGCCAAGCAACAAAGTAGATGTTTCCAGAGACTTCCTAAGCTAGATACGCTTTAAGTAAGACTTTATGTGGACTTTGAAAAACTATTTTTTTTCTGATACAAGCAGTACAGAAAAAAGCTTATCATTCTTCACACTCTGGGGGATTTACCACCTCTGCAGTTTTAGCAAGCCCCATGCACACTGAATCCACAGTATATTTATAGAAAACAAGGTTGCTAGGTGATGAAGAGAAAACGTTATAATCTTCATAAATTTAGACTTCTTTATGCAAAATTAGTTTGCAGCACTAAAGGCTACCTAAAAGCAATAGAGTACATGCTCAAATGAGAAATAACCAACCACTCAATTTTCAATGTAGATTTCACAGGAAAGTGCATCAAAGGATTGAATATGCTTCAGAAAAACAGTGGGAACCTTGTATTGCCAAATCCTTCCTTTAGGCACACAGGAAATTTTGCAGAAAACCTCATTAAAAAAATCTTTGCCAGCGAATAGCTTCAAATTAGTATTTGCACAAACATTCTGTCTTCAGTGCATGTCAACATTTGATTTCTCTTTTTCTAAACAAAATTGACACTTATAGAAATAATAGGTTTGGTTTAACAATCTAGGTTTTCAGAGCAAAGAAATTTCTGTGGACTCAGTGCATCCAAGCCTTTGGAACTTTGACATTTAGGTTGTCCCCTCCCTTGTGAACTCTGTATTAGCAATAATGAGATGTGGAGGGAAATATATTAAGATTTCTTCCAGCCAAAAAGTCTCATCAAGCTGCTTTATTGCTCTTGAAGGAGAAATAAGATGTATTTCATCCATTCTCCAACAGGATATACACAGGTTTCCTAAGTATCAGAATTCTTGCTATACTTTATGACTAGGGTAGTATATTAACACCTGGCAGGTCTAAAGAATGACTGCAAGAGGAAGGGATATTTTAGCAGAAATAATCTACTTTCACAGTTGTCACTGAAAAGGTCTTGTACCCTTATCAGAACCCCTCTCTTGACCTTTTCTTAACTCACATTGAGACAAACATGTTCAAGTCAATAAGAGCTATCTTGAATGAAAATTAAACTCAGTTTCTAAACTGCTGGCCTCACACTGATTTACAGTAAGAAAACAGTCCAAGAGTCTGAATGCCTACAAAACAGCTGACCTGGAGGACAAAACAAACAAAAAAGACTTACACTGAATAGTTTCACTTTAGCTATGTACCAAATCTCAGGATCTGCTGAATTACGAAACAAATAGCTGCCTATTAAACTGAAAATAAGCAGCTTCTCAGTTACTTTGTTTTCTCCAGAAGGAATGAGATAAGAAAACTCTTTCATTCTTCTCCTTCCATATTCCTTCCAATGGATTTCCTAGCAAAGGAGGACTATTGCCTTTTCCTTACAAGTACTAGCATAGCAGTAATTTCAAGTGGGATTTAACTCTGAAGCTGGCCCTATTTCCAGAATTGCCTTTCATTCCACATAATTCGATGCTTTTACTGGGTAACCATATCAAACGTCACATAAATCTTTCACTTGAAATCTTTCTAGAATCTGCTATTGCCTATCTGCTAATGCCTATATAGCATTACAGATGCACATCTTATTCTAGCAATAGCATTCATATACTGTATGTACTATATCACCTTCTATGCTAGAATGGATTTCAAATATTTTTAATAGCATTTTCCACTATAAAAAGCATTTTACCATTAATTTAACTCTCACTGTCTTCAACAGACAGTAAAGCTACCAGATTTGTCAGGGAGACAGTGCTCAAGGTCAAGAAAACACATCCCTATAGGTTCATGACAATCCAGTCATACTTGCCTCATTTGTTTACTGCCAGTTTACATTTACCTTCCATACTTCATCCAGCATAATTTGAGACAATCTGGCTACAAAAAAAAACCCAAACAACAACCCCCCCACAAAAAAAAAATGGAAGGCACATAAGGAAAAGAGCTGAAGATATGGTCTCTAGGTAACATGAGGACATGGAAGGTAAATGGGGGGTTAAGTGGTATAAACAAAGACTACAGAGATCCATTGAAGAGTTGAACATAGGATGGTGCAAGGGGAGAGAAAGAAATTTTAGGTAAGATTGGATTAGTGCAGCTAGAGTATATAAGATAAACTGTAAAATTGAGTTTTTTGTTTCTTTTACTACTCAAGCATTTTTTCACCTAATTTTTGTCTAATTATATGCAGAAATGACTAAGAAGTTTCTGCACCTAGAATGTGTAAAAATCTGTTTAAATACACACATGTGTGTATACGCATATGTGGCAAATTCCTCTCACTGTTGGCAACATGGAAATGAAAGCATATTTGATGATCTTCAGAGATGCATGCATGTCTAAGAATTTCTTTAAAAAAAAAAATCAGTCATTCACTACAAACAGTTTTAAACAGCGCTAATAAGAAAATACACAGTCTGTGTGCTGTGAGATTTAACCTTGCTGTGCAGGTAGCAATTTGTTCTCATTGCTTCTGCTCAGAATCAAAAAGAAAGATTTAGAAGCACAGTACCTTTGTAGGATGTTAAGTAAAAAAGTATAAAGTGGGGTGCTAAACAGGTAAGCATGAAAGAACAACAGTTACAGCCACTGCATAGCATGACTAAGCATTCCTGTGAAATAAAAAAGTAGCATATTGTCAAGGTGTACTCTTCCCAGGGCTGAAGAAGATATAAGTGTATTGGTCTTCTGTAAAAGCACACTGCATTTCCTAGAGTTGTTGGTTGCTGAAGACATACTCCAGATAATAGATGCATGGATATCAGGTGTGTTAGATTATTTTTGTCAGAAACCTTATTCCTAGCAATTTAGAACAACCTTTAACATGTCTTTTAAAGTCTTCTAAAGTCCTTTGAAAAAGAGAGATTAAGATAATACTGTATGACAAGGATCACTTTAAAGGAATAATACCTCAACACTCTTGCAATTGTACCAAGGAAGGAAGGAAAGACAATCATATTAAGCAATTAAAGCAGCAGCAATGTGCTCATTTTTACAGAAACAGGTACTAGAGACAACTTTACAAATGTGAAGCTCAAGTCACAATTCTTAGCTGGGATGTAACTGCAGATATATCACTGCAGTAAGATTTGTTTAATTGTTCTGTCTTTCTGCGTAAGATAGGAGTTTGATTAGTTCTTATTGCACTAAGCTTCTTGTGCTTGATGATGGCAGATGCAAACACCTGGAAATTTAGCTCTGTATAAATCCTATAAAGCAGCTATTACTGCTATCTCTTCATCCAATGACACATGGCACAACCAGTGAGTGAACACCTTATGGAGCATTTCACAGACAAGAACTGAATACAGAACTTTCAGCTTCAGATCCTGTGCCTCAACTCTGACCTTTCTGCCGTCTTCTCCTGTGAATGTTTGAGTGTCCCCATGATTCATCAAGATAACAACCTGGAGAGGTGATCAATCCAAATGGTACGGTATTTTACAACACTTTCCGTTGGTCAAACAATTTTGATCTATGGATTTCTTCTCTTCCTACAACAGGACACCCTGACTTTAATCTTCCATTTCTGCTCAAGAACTGCCATTCCAACAAAATAAATCATCACAGGAAGACACCTGACTATTTAAAAACATCAGATCTGTTTGGTCCCAAAGACTGATGTGAGGTCTTCTATGCTGCCAGTAGCAATCCACAAGGCAGGGTGTATAATTCTCTGTGATATCAGCGTGACTTTGTAGCCTCGCCCTTCGAATCACCCTGACTTCGTTTTAAATACATTGTTTTACTTTATGCTTCCCTATCAACAGTATAAACAGCATGTAGGAAAAAAACTAATGAGCTAATATAATTGACCAGAATAAATAATAGCACTGAACACTTTTAGTATATAAAGAGATTCCAACCACATAATCCAAATATTTACAATCCAGGATGAGTCAAAGTTAATTTTTCCACAGATACCTCTATAAAAGGGTAGTTTACAGGAAAGATCTGAATACTAAAAAAGTTACTTGCTGCCTTGCCAATTGCTTTTGGACAGACTGCGGATGGGGAGAGTAAAACTCTTGGAAAAAACAGAAAGGTATTCACAGTATAACACAGCTAACTTCACAAAGATGTACAGCAATTAAAACTCATATTTGCATTTGAGAGGGCAAGAGAGACTAGACATCTGGAAATATACTTAATATACTGAAATTCCTCCAGGGAGAAGCCTTTGACCCATTTTCTGACTACCAAAACAAGCCACATTCCCTCTCCCCTGAATTACTCTCAGGCATCAGATGCCTTTATCAACTTTTTCCTTTCTTTTTTTTTTTCAGTAACCTGCAAAATTATTGTTGTCTTTCAGTATCTTCTTATACAGCCTGTTTTAATACCACCATGCTGTTAACTGCTTGTTGAGAGGTACTGTATGATTTTGATGCATATATATCATTGTATATCTATATATCATTATATATTACTATATATCACTACTCCATACCACAACTTCAGTGAAATAGTATGTTTTTTAAAATAGAGAGTATAAAACAAAAGGAATGCAATCCCTTCATTCATGTCTCTAAAACAGAAAAACAGACATCAACACATACGCTGTTCAGTTTTCATGCTAAGTATACATCAGTAATTCTTCATTCAAAATATTCATTAAGTTTTAGATAAAATGAAGCCATCTGCCTTCTACACAGGACAGAACAAACAAATGGTTAAATTAAATACTATGAAATTTATCTATTTTTAATGTGTTATTTCACCCCTGCCAGGAAGAATCACTGAAAAATCACTGGAGAAATTAAACATGGCAGCAGGTGCTGGAAGACACAACAGTCTTCACAAGCTGTGGCTTGCTCAGAAGATTTTAGCACAGTGCTCCATTTATCCACTCTCCTGAGAAAAAGAAACATCACTGGCCCTCAAGTTGTGTGCTAAATATTTTAAATAGAAGGCCCAGATAGTTTTTGCTGACTGCAAAACAACAACCAACTAAATGTTTTCTTTCTTGGTAATGATGGAAGATAATCACTTTTGAAACACCATCACACACAGCTCCTTAGCGCACAGGGCAGATTAACATGAAACATCCCTGCTCGTAGCTAACTAACTTGCATTCACTCTGCCTACTGTTTTCCCAGCAGAAAAAAACTACACTAAAATCTGAACACATACCTAGATGGGTAGTACCATATGTCTGTGCAAATGAATCCAGAATGGTCTTGCATTTGTCTTTTCATATGTCATTTATTCTGTGAAATATTTAGTAAGAACATCCCTGTAAGCTTCCTTTCCTTTTAAACCATTCACTCTTTGATTTACTCATGATAGCTATGGAATTTTTTTTACCTGTGCTTTTGTATGCTGAACTCTTAGAGCACACGTGCACACTCAGTGTTTCACATCTATTCTGAAGATTTTTTAATAAAACTTTAGTTTTAACTTCATGAAGCCAAAGACAAGATAGTTTGAGTAGAAACCCCATAAACCCTTCAAAGTTTTCTCAAGGTTCTCTCACACTAAATTAGCTTTCTTCTCCCCAGTGATTTAAGCTGTCAATTTAGTATCATTTCAAACAACTAGGTCAGGGATAGCTCCAGTCTGAACCTCAAATATCAGGTATTCTTTATTCTAAAGAACAGAAGCAATGGGCAGAGGTCTTCTATCATAAATTAATTTTCTCTTAAAAAAAAAAAAAATCCAATTTGAATCTTGTTCTGGCCGGTAACGCATGACAATCACTTACACTTTCCACATGAGGTGGAACTTCAGGGATGTGACTAATTTTGAACATGCGCCCCTTTCATTAAAGCAGGTGGAAAAGCAAGCAAACTCAAACAGTTTCCAACCACAGGAAGAAACAAGCGGTGCAGTTATTCACAGGATTCCTCCTCCCTTTCCTAAATTATGTTCTGTAAGATGAGTAGGTTTATTAAAATGGCAATCCCAGAGGAAAAAACCTGATCAGCAGCCTACATTATAACTCAAAACTAAAGTGTTTCTTTTTAAAAAGGAAAGAAATCTGTTAAACTCAGTTGTATAAAAGCTATTAACATTTTAAAAGCAAGAGGTTATTTAAGAAGTTGCATGTTAGATGAACTTAGAAAACCTAACTTTTCAAGTGTATATACCGGATCAGCTATTTCAATTTATTTTTAATTTATTTTTTCAAATAATTTTTAATTTTTGTTTGCTATTTATACTGTGAAATTTAGGTTTATTCTATTACTGTCTTTGGCTCCCCCCCCCAAAGAGCAATATTAACAACAAAAAGAGCTGCTACAAAATTAGTTAGAATGCTCTATTAAATTAGCATCAGACCAAGAATCATATTCAAAAATCACATCATGTTAAATGTATTTTACTCTGACTTTATTCAGCAGGGAAAGAGCCATATCTTGCATGGAATGCATGATGGAAGACTGATGCAAATAAAATCATCAATTTCAAACTGTCCGTTTAAATTGCATCAACTTCTCTCTACTGTGCTGACAGAGGACAGTGGCCTTGCCACCTAGGAAAAAGTTGAAAGGAAGCAAATTACTCTCTGTGGTACCTCATGCAATACTTTATAAGGTTGAAGCATGGAAGAGAAGACAATAGCAGAGGGTTAGATACCCTCAGGAGAGTAGTCTCAGCCCTACAAATTACCATCAGTATCATCATTTTACTTGGACTCTGCTACAGAAAATATCTTGCGCTCCGTATCAGCCCCCTAGTGAGTTTTACACCACCGGAACAGATTGTAAATATCAAATTATTACTTGTTGCACCAACTGGCATTATATTTGATTAGTTCCAGTTTTAATTGCTTTCTCTCACATAGTTTCTCTTCTGGGGCACATCCCACTTGTTATAGGATTATGCCAAAAGTAGCTCCTGTACATCAGGGCTTTCCCCAGACATATTCTTTCATCTACAAGCTCTGTCTATGCTGTCAAAATCTGAAGACTTTGGTTACCAGAGTTTTCAGTGGCAGCAGCTCCATTTCATCCACCACATATCTCAGTAGCAACCACATGACAGGTTGACTCTAAAGCAGATCCTGTGTTGCAAGTATATAGCACGGTTTGCTTGGGGACAGAAGAGCCAGCACTTTCAGGACACACTACACACCGTGCGGTGCACAGGCCACTTCTGCCACACTTAAACCTCATCCGCACATAAATATATCTGGTTTTGTACTCCTTGGGCAAAAGGTACAAACTACTTCTACTTTTGCTACAAGTTGCTCACTTGGTGCACACAGGTGTAAAATGTGCAAATTGAAAAAACACACTATTACATTGTTTGCCCTTACCGTCCCTTCCAACATAGAATCATAGAATAGTTAGGGTTGGAAAGAACCTTAAGATCATCTTGTTCTAACCCCCTGCCATGGGCAGGGACACATGTCATAATAATTATCAAAGGAGCCTTTCACATTGCCTGTAACCATAGGGGAATGAAAAAAGATTAAAAAAAAACCAAACAAAAAACAAAACGGAAAAAAAAGTCTTCATAATATCTTAACAAATGCATCAAAAAACCCAAAACAGCCTAACATAAGATTGCCTATATTCAGTAGAAAAACCCTATTTCAGCTTCCAGCTCAAGGTAACGATACACTTATGAGACTTAAGTTTGAGTATTAGATATCTTCTCCTTTCACTTTCACTGACTGAAACATTTTCTCCACAACTTTACAACCTTTACAATCCTTATTAGGTGAAAGAAGTGATATTTAGCTTGCTTTTTGAAGGAAGCTATGATAATTCCCACTTACAATGAATCAGTCCCAAGGCGGCATAAGTGACAGTCTTTTACAATAGTAATGGGACATGACCCAAGATTCAAGACACATCCACTGCATTAATCATAACTTTTAAGCTGAAAGCCTTGCAGGGTTAAAAACTAAATAATCCTCTTCTCCCTGGTATGAGTATTTATTGCATTCTATAACTGTTAGACAAATCTGTTGTGTTCATTCCCATGCTGACATCAGGAGACAGACACACATTTCTCTCTAGTGAAACACTCCAACTCCACACAGAAAGTGTTAGGAGTATATATTGTTTAGAATGAGAATAACCTATTGTGAGGCATTTATGGTGTGTGTGAAGGAAAGAATTCAGGAAAGTCAACAGAAATTCCTACCACTGAAGGCAAGTTTCTGCTATGCTGAATTACTTTAACATAAACCTTTCTAAATACATGTATACATACCTGCTACCTGTTTCAGAAAATCACTATTAAACTGGAAGGTTGATCATTTTGAATACAAACCAATCCAAACCAATTAATTGGGAATAAAATGAGGTTTCCTATTCACCTGGAGGAAATGTGCCTTTCCATATACGAAATGTTCACAGGCTGAATGACTTCTGACATCCATGGTACACACCCTGGAATGCACTCTACCACAGACTGTAAAACTCAGCCTTGGATACCATGTGTCTGAATTTCCGTCAAGTAGTACATTTCCGACAAGTAGTATATGAAGTTTCCAGGGGAGTCTTCCTGCAAAGACTGATTGCACAGAAGATCATTTTAGATTAGTATAATTTGGAAGGAGTAAAAAAACCCTAGGAAAATGTCTTCACTGTAATTCCCAAGGACACTATACTATAGAATCATAGAACAGTTAGGGTTGGAAAAGCCCTTAAGATCATCAAGTTCCACCCACCCTACCTTAAGATCATCAAGTTCCACCACTAAACCATGTCACCCAAGGCTCTGTCCAATCCGCACCTGAACACAGCCAGAGATGGAGCATTCACAACCTCCCTGGGCAACCCATTCCAGGCCCTCATCACTTCCCCCTTATATCCAACTTCCCCTAAGTTTGAACCCATTACCTCTTGTCCTATCATTATAGTCTCTGATGAAGAGTCCCTCCCTGGCATCCCTATAGGCCCCCTTCAGATACTGGAAGGCTGCTATGAGGTCTCCACGCAGCCTTCTCTTCTCCAGGCTGAA
>JAOSLQ010011906.1:0-10431 GCA_025629905.1 Lorius lory | reverse complement strand
AAAAAAACAGGGGGGGGGTGATGGTGGAGTGGTGTGCAATTCATCAGCACCTACTTTGATTCCTGGTTAGAGTATTTCTTTCCCTCTGAAAGGGAAATGCACCACCTGCAAATTTAAGAACACATTGTTAGCAAAAGTTCAGTGTTTTCTGGTTTTAAGAGGGAAATCAGAGGCCTGTCACTTCACACACAGAATACTTTGTTTCACTGAAAAGGAATGTTAGCATGAAGTAATTCTCCTGAGTATCAAAAAACAGGACTGGAGTTTAGAAGGACCCTGTTTCTGGTGCATTTCAAATGCAGAGTGCAACAGAAAGGGTCATATTAGTGGAAATGAGATTATGGTTTGGTTTAACATTAAAATACTTAATCTGTACTGTTAGATAGGTTGCTACACTGCCCAGCCTTTTGCCTTGTATACAAAAGGAATTGTTTTCTTGTGAGCATTTACATTCAAATGGCAGTCCAAAGGCTCACAACCTGAAGGTGCTGGCCCTTACTGCAAAATTACCATCACAGAAGGAAAACATTACTGCATGAATTTAAAAAGGACACAGCAGGCTGTAGCTTCTTAGTGAAACTTTGGAGCAGCATATGGTTCCTGTATGCAGTACTGGAAAAGACTAGGTGTAGGTATCCGGTGCTGTGGAAGTAAGGAAAGACAACAGCCTTGCTTTAGCTTGATGCTTAAGAAGTGATGACATGTTTTGCTATGTGTAATGTGTCATTGCTTCATTAATGTGTGTATAGTAACTTACTTGTTTATGTTCTGTCTCCAAAGAACTGGAACTCAAAACCAAACCTACCTGTCCTAACAGTGGTTCCTTCTGCCCCAGTCTTAGTGGAAATAGAAAACCTCCCAAGAAGCCCAGGAGCCAGCCAGCAAGACAAGAAGTGGTATGTTCTGCTTTGCTGGGAAATGAATTCTGCTTGCTTATGCATGGTTCAAGTGGCTGTTCCTTTATCTGCACTTAAATGAGCTGCCATCCTTGTATTCTTAATGTAAGTTGACAGTCAACTTACTATTAGTGATGATGCAGCTGATATGTTGCTGTAAACATAGGATGGGGAGGTGAGGACAACAGGCTTAGTCACTGCTAACCGAAAGAAAATTTCTCCAGGGGTGAAGAAATTATTAAATCAGCAACAGCATTTTCAAGTCTTGGAGAGAGCTGGGTCCTTCTCATTTGCAATAATATTACTTGTAACCCTTTGCTTGATATCACAGGGCCAAAGGACTTACCTCTATGCTTAACAAAATGCAGAACCTTGTAAACCACTGTCCTTGTGAATTGTCTTTTGAATGTTGTGAAATGGGCAAGCTGACTTTTTTTATTATTCTGGATAGAATGGGAGCTTGAGGAAAATGAGATAAGCAGAAGATAAGAGCTTTGATTTCATGTAATCAGACTGTTTTATGATTGGATGCATCTCAAAATGAGGGTGATTTGTTTGAAGATAAGTGTACATATAATTTATCTGAAAGTAATTTCATATTGCAAAGCTATTTCAAAGCCAAAATTGACATATATCAATGTAGTACTTGTGCACGTGTCATCTTAACTTTTTCAGCTTCTTGTGCATTCAGAGGCAGTATGGCTTCTCCTTGAAGGGTAATTCTGATTTCTGTGAGGTTCCAGAGGCAGCAGTAGAAGTGATGGAATTGAGCAACACAAAAGCTCTTATCTTAAGCAGTTTCAGCCCTCAAGAGACAGGTCCTTCTCCCATTGTTGGGCATATAAACCTACTTTGCTGCAGTATCTCTTAAAAGTATGTGATACCTGTTTCTAACAGTGCAATGACAAATGTACTTCAATTTCCTAAATCTTACTGATTAAAGATTTTTAATCCCATGGATTTTGGATTATAAGGGGGGTGGTAATTCTGCTTTGTGTTACATTTTATTGAAGTTTCAATCAGAACATATGATCAATGCTGGGTTTTTTTTTCTTTCTTTTGCCCTTGATTTATCTAGTGTCTGAAATCTGTGCTTGTCTATGATGAGATCCTGTTGATCACTCGATTCCTTCTGCGGTGGTGGGTGAAAGGTGGTGGTTTCTTTATTCTTCAGCATTCTCAATATGGTTTGGTTTTTATTCCTTTGGTCTAATTGCAAGATGTATGCTAGAAAATGGCATTTTCTTTGGTGGAAGTGTTTGACTCTTGCTCCAAACAGCTCTTCTCGGGTATCTGATTTGTGCTAGTGTTCTTGTTAGTATTTGCAAGGCTTCTGTTGCTTATGAAATCCCACTGCTTTTGTTCAGAAGCAAAGAGGAGTCTGTAGCCAATCTGTTTCAGTTTTGGTCTTGGTCTGCCTGTTTTAGGATTAAGAATTTGAGCCTGTCTGTCTTAATATTGTCAGGGACTCTAAGCTTACATGCCAGCTGCTGCAGTATCTGGCCTTTCTGTAGAAGAGCGGGGGTGAATATAAAATACACCTGCTTGTAACCCAAAACAGCATGCCATAGAGAAAACAAGCTGCTTGGCAATGGATGCATTTTAACTGAGAGTGTGCGTGTGTTGTGTTTCTTAGAGACATATCATTATTATTGAAGGCAGCTGTCTTCTGGCGAAGAGGTTTTAATGTGTTCAGAGGTAACAGTACTGCCTGTAATGAAGGGCAAATCCAGCTGTAGGAAGAAGACAACAGTTTGGAGCTGAGTCATCAATTGAGCTGCATTCTGGTTTCTTAGATGGGAAGTGGGGTTTAGGTTAATATAATTACCAGAACATATGAATTTATTGTGGGGGCTTGGCTATTGCGCCTTCAAGTCTTGGTGTCTCAGTGGTGCTAACAAGATCTTTTTTCAACTGTTACTGTCCTTAATTGGCCTGTTTCTGCATGAGTTATCTTTGCTTTCTGTCAGAAAAATAGTCTTCTTTTAGAGAGAGTTTGCCAACAATTGTTGAGAACACCAAAATCTTTTGGACTGGGGATTTTTTAGATGGTTAGATTAAAGGGGTTTAGAAGTAAGGTCTTGACCTCATGAGTTTCTGTATGCTGCTTGGCAGATGCCTGTATTGGCTACCTTGCAGCTTAGATTCCTTCCTAATGTCAATGTTTCCTTTAATTTGAAATGTTAATGCTGCAGCTGCCAACAGCAATTGTGCCAGATTGTAGAGTACTTTGCCAGCTAGGAAGGATTTTAGGGTTTTTATTTTTTGTTTCCTTTTTATGTTCCTCTAAAATTGTCTGTACAGGAAAGCTGGTCTGAAAATGGTCTGGAATATTACCTGTACAGCTGGGAAGCCTAAAACACCATCAGTGCCGTTGTAACTTTAATCTTTGCTCAAGAAGTTGTTTCTATGCTAACATAGGACAGGAGACAACTAATATTTTTTTCGTTACTGTAGAATAAGGAGGGATTTTTTTATTTTATTTTATTTTTGTTTGCTAGTGGATGTAGCTTTCACTTAACTGCTTAAATTAGAAAAACAGGGAAAATAATGTCACTGTTGATGACTGGAGCCTTCAGTATTCACAGGTCACTTCCTCAGCATATTTCACAAAAAAACAAATCTCTGAATTTAGCCATGGGTGACCTTTATATAAATCCTCTCTCTTTTCTAAAGGAAGACTATCCCTGAACATTAATCATTCACTGCTGTTGTGAATCCTGCATGCTTTTCTGCTTCCTTGCCTTAACATGTGTGATCTTCCCACTCATGAGCTGGCTGCTTGACTGCTCTGGCAGGGCTGGGGGTTAAACCAGGCTTTCTGGATCATGAGGAGGTGGAATTTGAGCTGGGGGCTCTCCAGGATCTCTCTAGATGAACAGCAACAGTGCTTCCCCTTTGTTTAGTTTTGGGTCATTAAATAGCAAATTTTACACTGAACTGAAGGAGTAAGATTGTTTTAGGAATTTCTTTGCTTGATTAGTTTATGGTTTTTGGATATCTGACTGTACCTTCAATCAGCCTCTCCTAAAACATACCAGTGAAAGATCTTAGTGCAACATGGACAACAGTTAACAATTCACTGTCCATTTTTTAAAGTCTTTCAAAATTCAGCTGTTTCAGTCAATTTCTTGTCCCTGCTGCTGTGAAGATGCTTGTGCCTAAAGCCTTACAGCTTTATGCCTCCAGCTAAGGACTTCTCATAAAAATACATTTCAAAACACTGTTTTACGTAATTAGTGTTCTCCCCTGCTCCTTTTCCTCACTTTTGGAGGACTTTATTCGAGTTGTGGTATAGACTGGCTATAGCTGTGCACAGGATTTCTATGGGTTTGATTTTAGGAGCCGAACATTTAAAATTTACAAACCATTATGCCCCCATATGCAAACTTAGAAAGCAAGGTCTTAGTTTCTATTGTGATCTTAAAAATTGTTCTTTTCCCAGCTAAGTGTATACTAATCAAGTATAGCTATAGTCAGCTTCTTCAGTACTATTTAGTCCCTTAGTAAGCCTAAATTGTGAAATTGTGTGTGCTCTACTCTTTGCTCCTGCATGATAATGCTCACTTTCCTGAGTTTCTGTTTCCTTCTCTTTTTTTAACTTGCATTAGAATCTACATTTTCCAGTGACTTTGAGTACTATGCTTGTTTCAGGTGTACATTTAGAGCTGCCACTTAAACCCTTTCAGCTTCCTATGAATAAAATAAACTGCATACTTGGGAGGCCTGTTCCTCCGTTATGGTATCTTCTCCCATCTGTAAAATGCACATGGTTCTTGCTCAGTTTTGTGAAGTGCTTTGAAGTATGAAGTGATGTTCATTTGGTAAGTGTAGACAATGTATACATGGGATTGCTTAACTTCTCATTTCAGACTTGCTTAAAAATGTGCATGGTGCTGAGCAGGAAAGGGGTTTATTTGACAGTGTCATCATGTACACTATTTTTGCATGCCTCCTTCTCTCGGTATTTACCTTCCAGCAATGCCCATTTTCCTTGCCTTTTTGCACCCATCTTCTTGTCTTTGCTTTACTTTTCCGCCCTCTTCCTCATCCATACCTGTTTACTAATTGTGCCCCCTCCCGCTCCTCAATAATCCAGGCCCTTTGACGCTGCCGACCGCTGTCATCGTGGTGGAAGCCCGTGGGATGCGTGGGCCCTGCCGAGGACCCGCGCTGCGGAGGGACAGTACACCGCTTTTGTCCATGAGCGCAATGTGAAGAATGCAGGAATGCATAGCGGTGCTGGGACCTATGCTGTCCAAACCACCATGACAAGTCTCTGAGACGTGGGCCTTTCTGGAGCTTGAGACTGCTGTCTAGCACAGGCTGGGAAAATATGTTTTGAGCTGTTTCTAAGATAAGGACAACGGACCCAAGGCTGATCATAGAGGGGGGGGAAAAGCTTTTATTACAAAGGTGCTTTGTGTTGTGCTGTTGGTATTTAGTCCTTAAAGAAAAAAATAACATATAGACCAGAAACCAGCCATCACTCTTAGACTAAAAAGAGTACGTATCTTTTTAATTGTGCTAAGGTTTTTCTTAGTCATGGAAAGATTAATATTTTATTTTTAGGTGGGTTTAACTTAAGTGCCATGCAGGAAGTCTGGTTCATAATAATGCTACACGTGAAACTGGTGGGTTATAATGTGTTTCAAAAACATAGAATCATAGAATCATAGAATAGTTAGGGTTGGGAAGGACCTTAAGATCATCTAGTTCCAACCCCCCTGCCCTTAAGAGAGGTAGAGGATAGAACTGACCCTTCTTTTGAACCATGATTATTTAAAGATATCTAAGATAAATGGGTGATCTGAAAACTAACTTTTTATTTTATTTTTTTTAACAAGTCCTCTTCTAAAAAATATTCCTTGGAAATGGAATAGAATTATTTTAATTTTTAAAGAATAAAATGATCAGAACCCTGAAAAGGCAAAGAGTAGTTTTTGGTGGTTTTGTGTGTTTTGTTGCATTTGTTTGTTGAGTTGGTTTTTTTGTTTTTGCTTTCTACAAAATTTTCTTCCCTTTTTTTTTTTTTGGTGCTGTGCTCCAGTTAAAATGAAACCAAAATATTCCTGACAAACACCAGTCCTACTGTATGATTCATGAGGTTAATAATTAAGTCAGAGGTTAAGACTCCAGCTTCATGGCTCGTTGGTGTTCTTGGGAGCCCTTAACAATGTGAAGGAGTACCTTTACCGTTGAACACACTGTGTTTTCTAAAGTTAGCTGCTTTTAAATTCCAATATTGTTTTCATATTAAAAAGAAAAAAATAGGAAAAACTGTGGTAGAGTGCTTTTAAAATCCACTTATATTGGGCTCTTAGAATAAAGAGGTTTGGAATGATTTTGAGTTTGTTTAAATAAGTTTCAAGTTGCTACAGAGACCAGAAATACAAAAGACTAGTTTTCAGATATCCAACCCTGACAAACCAAGAGAGCAGGTCTTCAGCCAGAACATAACTTAATGTTGCATGAGGTGTTTTGGCCACTCACCCTTGCATCTGACAGGGGAAAGAGATTGCTAATGAAATATGAGTCTGCTTAGAAAAAAAAGTTAATAAGAGGGATATGCAGGCTACATATTAAAGATCTGTGGGATCTGCAGAGATGATCAGAACAATCTGTTGGGCTGGTTTTGGTTTTAGATTTTGCAAGGTGAATGTTGTGAACTTTTGAAGCAAAGCAGGAACTATTTGCTTATTGTTTATGAAGTTGCATAAGAATATGTGAATGAAAAAAGGTTGTTTTAACTTTATAATTTCTGTCTAGATGAGAGAGAAGCAGCAACTAATCTATCTGAGTGGAGGAATTTGGGATAGTTTTGTATTTAAAATGCAAGAGCACTGTTGCAATAACAACTCACTGTTTTACTGCAGACTTATAAGTTCAGATGTGCCTGTGTAGTAGTCAGGCCACTATAAGTAGTGGCTGACTCCTCAGGTATCAGAGAAATTTTGTGTAGCTATCACAGAATTAAAGAATAATTGGGGTTGGAAGATGCCTCTGGAGATCATATAGTCCACCCCCATGCTAAAAAGCAGGGTCGAGTAGAACAGGTTGCTCAGGACCATGCCAGCCAGGTTTTGAGCATCTCCAAGGATGGAGACTTTACACCCTCTCATGTTTCGCCAGCCTCACAGCAAAAAAGTTGTTTTTTCTTGTGTTTAAGTGGAATCTCCTGTATTTCAGTTTGTGCCCATTGTTTCTTGTCCTGGACTCCCTTGAGAAGAGTCAGGCTGTTGTCTTTACTCTCCCCCCATCAGGTTTTTTTGAGCTTTCTGTTCTCCAGGCAGAACAGTAGCAGCTGTCTGGCCTCTCCCCCTATGTCAGATGCTCCAAACCCTTGATTATCTTTCTGGTCCTCTGCTGCTCTTCCTTCAGTAGGTCCACATCTCTCTTGTCCTGGGGAAACCAGAGCTGGGCATAGCATTCCAAGGGTGTCTCACCAGTGCTGAGTGCAGGTGTCCCAGCTGCCTCCAGTGTGCTGGCTGTCAGGGACTGCTTTGGCATGAACTACAAGTTTGCTAAGTAAAGCTCTGGGTAAAGTTTTTGTAGTAGATTTTTTGCATGACTGCAGAACTAGCTCAAATTCAGGGTAGGGGAAGCAACCCTGATTGCCTGCAATCCATCTGCCTTTAGGATTGATTTGTTTTAGTATGGTGCATGTTGCATGCTTCTGCCATGTGGCTTTGATTCTTGCATACGTCCTGAGGGTTGATTTTTCTCTATGTGAGTTTATTTTAGTGTGATTTCATTGACTTAAGAGAAAACTACTGTCCTGGTTTCCACCATGGTAGGTGATAGCTCTTAATAGCAGGTGGGGAAATTGTACCACACTAGTACCAAAACCAGCTAGCTGCATTTTTACAGGGGCAGGTCATGTGCTCTAGGAATAGCATTGAGGAAACAGGTGGATGTCTTTCTAAACAGTGTGGTGGTGACAGATCTTTGCTTAATGTCCACAAAGGTTAGGCAGCCAGCACCTTTTCCTAAGGGTGTTTCCTTTCCTGTAGTTGTTGGCTTATGTATATTATGCTATGTTGGTATTTGGAATTATCTTCAAACAAATGGGAGACAGCAGAAGTCTTGGAACTTAGAACCAGACTCAGCCTGTTTAGTTAAAAACTGAATGAGTTTGAAGAGTCTCCATTTGTAGGATCCTACATCACCAGGATTTTTTTCTTTGCTTTCTTCACTTTAAAAGCAAAAGGAAGTTCATATTTCCAAGTATTTTGCATTTCTGTTCAGAGAAAAAAATCTGAAAAGGTGACAGGCTTAATTTTACTGCTCTTCTTACTTCAGGTGCAGCACTGAATGACTCAGAATGAAGGAAATGAACACACAATTTCCTACTACTGTACTACCTTGCAGTGTCAGCATAAGAAACTATTTTGTGTTTCTAACAGTTAGAAGAAATAAATTAGCTTATGTGGTGCTCCACACTGTTTCAAATTAGATTACTTGCAAAAGAATTAGCTCTTTTGTAGCAGACTCTCATAGTTACCGTATTTTGCATATTGTATTCCACAAACTGGAATGAAGTATTGTTTTGCTTTTCAACTAGGAAATTAGAAAAAAAAATATCCTCTTTGTAGCTGTCAGCTTTCTCAGTCGCCTTATGCATTGTATGCTATATGGTACAATCTAATAGCAATGTATTTGTCAGGCAAAAAGTTAGAAATCATGAAGTAGCTAACTCCCTTATCTGTGGGAGGTCCATGTAACAACATCTGTGTGATTTAGTAGTGGATTGACAAACCTTTCCATGCACTTTGGCTATTCATAATTATTTGCATGGCTTGCACTCCTGGTATCTTTTATCAGCTTTACCCTCAAAATATTTCTTAAAATATGCTGATAGAAATTGTTTCTGAAGACATAAAGCCTGGCACTTAACACTATGCAAAGTTATCCCCTTGTAAGTGGGTAGATACAGGAACATGGAAAGCTAATGTCCATTTCATTCTTGAATACTGCACACTGACTGCTGTAGAAATCCCACTTTTCCTGGGAAGCCTTTTATTATTTCCCTTGCGTTTGGTATGACAGTTCATCAATGTTTTGTAAGAGAAGTCAGAAGTTCTCTGCAGTGTTGAAAATAGTATCTTATGCTTCCTACTTTCGTAGTCTGGCTGTTTAAGAAGCCTGTGAGGTAGTATTCCTGCTGGTGCTCTGAAGAGGGTGAAGAATCTAGGTGGCCTCAAACAATTTAATGCTCTCTGGGGAGCTTGTCTTCTGTGCCTGTGAATTCCAGTGGTTAAGGGTCTCCATAGTATGACTTTCCTCTTGTTGACTACCTATCTCAGGGTGGCCAAGTAGGTCTTTCAGCGGGTCTGATGGCAAAATGAGACCACTTCATACTTGAGTGCTGCCTTTGGAGGCTTCTTTTGAGTCTGCCTAAAATGGTGGAAAATGCTGGTGTAATTATCCTACTAATTTTCTAATTAAGATAAATATAATTTTCCACTCATTTTCTCTCCACTCTGCTGCAATGAAAAGAAAAGCATTAGAAGATTACAGCATGAAGAAGTGTGTTACTGGTGCTATACGTCACCTCTCTTACATGGAGTTCATAGAAGCTTATACCTGGTTCCTTCAACATGTCATGGCATTAACAACTTTCTGTGCTGCAGGCAAACTTTGGATTTCCTATACTGGTTGTCATATTAAACATTTGGGCGGCTATGTGCAAAAAAATATCAGAAGACAGGAAGAAAAGTGTTGGCTTCATGTGAAGATCATAAAACACACTAACTCTCCTGCGTAGGCATCCTCTGATAGTAAGATACGGGATTCAGTCTCTCTTTGTTTCCTTAAGTGGGAGAGCATCTATTCCTGCCTGTTTCTTCTAATAATTGAAGTTCTCTGTATCCATCATACCTTCTTTGCAAGACTATCTGTTGTTTGCCTTTTCCCATTAGTGGTGCACAGAAAGGCTGTACAGTAGGTGGGAAAGTTTCCTATTTACTTTGCTAATAGCTTCTTATTCCTCTGCTTTAAGAGAATCAAGCAAGTGACCTCAGTTTGCCTCACAGCAATTAATTGTGTCCTGGGTTCAGCAGTAGCAGTCATTTTTCTCCTTCTTAGTAGCTGGTGCAGTGCTGTGTTTTTTAACTCTCAGCCTGAGAACAGCACTGATAACACCGATGTTTTTAGTTGCTGCATAGCAGTGTTTACTTTGACCAAGGACTTTCCGAGTCTCAGGCTCTGCCAGGGAGGAGGGGAAGCTGCGAGGAAGCAGAGACAGGACACCTGACCCAAACTAGCCAAAGAGGTATTCCATACCACACAGCATATCATGCCCGGGATGTAAACTGGGAGTTACCCAGAAGAGCTGGTTCACTGCTTGGTCAGGCTGGGTATCGACAGGTGGTATTGTATTCTCTTCCCTTGATATTTCCCTTATCATTATTATTACTGGTGGTATCAGCAGTGGTTTGTGTTATACCTTAGTTATTGGGCTCTTCTTATCTCAACCCGTGGGAGCTACATTCTTTCCATTCTCCTCCCTATCCCCCCGGGAGCAGGGGGGTGG
>JAOSLQ010011905.1:14934-28437 GCA_025629905.1 Lorius lory | reverse complement strand
CCACAGATCTAGGAAGGCCCCTTTCCTAGTCGCCTCCCATAGTACCTGCATGAAGGAGTTACCTTCAGTGTGCTTCAGGAATTTCCTGGATCTGTTTGACTCCACTGTATGATAGTCACAGTTGATGTCTGGGAAGTTAAAATCACCCATAAAGACAAGGGCTGTTGATCTAGATTTATCCTGTATTTCCATGTAGAATAATTCATCAGTGGTGTCATCCTGCCTGGGTGGTTTATAGTAGATTCTCTCAACATCATCTGCTTTATTTGCTTCCCCCTTCATCCTTACCCAGAGGCTCTCAGCCATGTTGAGACTATTATTACCTAACATTCTGGCTTTTGTTGAGACTTCTTCAGCTGCTGTCCCTGCATGAGAGAGAGCAAGGCAATTCATGAGGTGCTGTTAAGTTATAAGAAGTAAAAGTAGGACAGACAGTGTTTTTTAAAGTAAAGATGAGGTCTGTAGCTCTGAGCTGGTGGCATTGGGATTGAGACTGTTAATTCAGAAAAAAGCACCTTAAAATACTCAAGTAAATATTTTAAAAATCAAGTATCTATCTGAAGTTGCTATTTCTTAATATTTAAACATATTCTTCCAGCCAAAACCAACTGGTGTATTAGGTACAGTAAACAAACCATTGTCTGCAACTGGAAGAAGGCCGTACATCAGAACTACAGGATCAGAGACTGGAAGCAATATCAGTGTAAACTCTGAGCTGAGCTCTTCTGCAGGAAACAGGTCAAGGTAAAGGAGTTTGAAATTTCTTTCAGTAACTCTCTACTTCATCTTCTTCAGTGTGCTTGCATGTTTTAAGATGGGATGATTCGGTTTGTGCCAGTGTGTTTGAAAAGCACTTTTATTTTGTTCAATTTTAAGAAATATAATAGTTGTCTGTAGGCAAAATTTCCATCTTTGTTTTTTGGTTTGTTTTTTTGGGTTGGGATTTTTTTTGTTGTTTTTTGGGGTTTTTTTTATTTTTTTATTTTTTAGTAGACAAAAATTCAGCCCAGTCTTTAGGTGTCATTACATATAATAGAACATAAGATAAGAGATGCTATACTGCTACACTGTCTGAAATGGTGGTGGTAAATACTCATATTTTTGCATCAGAACTGAAGACACCAGCCATACAGTTTTTGCAGCTCACACATTTTTATTTTTTTTAATGTATAAATTAGCATTAATCCTCATTGGTAACAACAGACATTTTTGATGTAGACTGAATATTTAAGATTAAGAACAATTAAAAAGAACTTGCTGAAGAGGACCAGGATCTGAGTGGAAAGATGCAACATATCACTGTAATATTTGGACTTTCTCCTGCTAAGTTATTTTATGTGAATCCAGTATTTTCAGATTTGTCATAAATCTGGAGAAACAGTTTACACTTTCAGGTTTTAAGATAGATTAATTTGGTTTTGAATTGGTTAACTGGCTAAGAGTTAAAGAAAGTAGAGAAAGTCAACTCTAGTTGCTGCATTTCATAAGGCCAAAGGGAAGTATAACTTGAGTTCAGAATTTGTTCTGTAAGTGTGCATGATACATGCTGTAATAATTGTACTTTTTAAACTATTTTGGTTTTAAAACTATTGTATGTTTGTGTAAATTAACTTGAAGTTGGTGGTGAATTGCTGGTCTTTATTTTGCTTCACTACTTTTGCCAGTATTGGCTTTTTCTATCTGGAAAAAGAACACAGCCTCATGTAGAGCACTGGTCTTAAGTCTGCAAAAAACATTATATGGCATTGTGTCGGTGATAAGGGATTTGGCTCGGTAGCTAATCCCTTCTAGACCTCTCCCAGTTCTCAGAAAGAAAATCTGTGTGGGAACTTAGGCAAATTCAATTCTCTTTTTTTTTTTTTTTAATTAACTTAGCCTGTCTGCATTAATTTTTTATTATTATTATTATTTTTATTTTTAAATAATTGCAAATGTCTTTTGTCCTGTGTATTTTATTTTTTTCTTCAATTATGCTACCAGGGAACAAAGTTCAGATATATCAGAAACTGGGGTCAGTGAAAATGATGAAAATCCTGTGAGGATTATTTCAGTCACACCAGCAAAGACAGAACCTGTGAAAAACAAGGTATGTCTGGGTATTTTTATGAACTGTATCTGTATAATAAGCTTGGCATTGGGGTTCTATTTAGTACATCTCACGGCAGTTTTAACTTATAAAACATACAATTGCATGAAGTTTAACAAAGGTAAATGTGAAGTCCTGTGCCTGGGCACAGCAGTACAATTCAGGCAGCAGTACAACACTCTGGGATCTGCATGTCTGGGGTGTAACTTGGCTGAGAAGAACTTGAGGGACCATCCCAGTACACAACCAAACGGAGCATGAGTTGACAGTGTGCCTTGGCAGCAGTGAGGGCAAGCTGGGTCCTGGGCTGCATCAACAAGAGTATAGCCAGCAGATTGAGGGATGTCTTTATTCCATCCTATTTGGCATTCACTAGGCTACACCTGGAATACTGTGTCCAGAATACTGTGTCCTCACCAGTTCAGCACACATACTGAAAAACTGGAGAGAGCTTAACAGAGGGCTACCAAGATGATAAAGGCTTGGAGAAGTTGCTATATGAAGGAAGGTTGAAAGTGTTGGATTTTTTCAGCCTAGAGTAGAAAATCCTTGAGGGGATTTAGCAGTCTTTCAGTACCTAAAAGATAAATGGAGAAGATGGAAGCACTCTCCTCTCAAGGCTGCATGGTGACAGGACAAAAGGCTGCAGGCAGAAGTTGCTTCAGAGGAACTTGTGAGGAAAATTAATCGCTGGAATAGGTTGCCCAGAAAAGTGGTGGCATGTTGCTGTTCATGGCTTGGCTTGTCAAGGGCTCTTGATAACCCTGCTTTCAACAAGAAAGCTTAACCAGAGGATATCCAGAGGTCAGTTCCAACCTAGATGGTTCTGTGAGTCTAAAATCGAAACAGACTTTTTGTAACAATGTAGGGACACATAGATGGTTCATGCTGCATGCACTTTAAGTCATATTCCTACTCAGTCTTTTTTTGATTAGATGAGATCAGAGTAATGAGCAAGTGTTTTGGATTTGTATCATCACATAGAAAAGTTAGGGGTTTTATTAATTTTTTAAAATAACATCCATATGATGCTCACACCTCTGAGCTAATAACTAAAAAGTTTTTCTCAGATTTCAACATATACGGTTCCTTTTTTGGTTCTTCTTTCCCCAAAATAGAGTTCTTCTGAAAAGTTAGAGAAGTTAGGTAAAGCCTTTATGAAAATCTTCAAAAATGCTTTCTGCCTTCTTGAAACTTAGCTTTGGTTGAAATTATCAGAGAGTGGTTGTCTGTAAAGTTCTTAGGAATAGCAGTTGTAAATGTCTGCTATGAAGCTGCTGGAACACTAATGAAGAATAGATACTGCCTGACTTATTTAAACATTTAAGAAATAATGGTGGAATATTTAACACAGAAGGTCCTCGGTTCACATGCAGCACTTACATTAGTGAGTGACCTCAGCTGATTTGTTTGAAACTGCAGAGTCATCCCAGCCATATTTCTTCAGTGCCCTTTTCTCTGCCCCTCCTCCTAACTGTTCCGGAAGCCAATGTTCAAATGAAGGTCTAGCATCCAGTGGCTTCCTTTTTGTTTCCCTGTGAATACTTTTCTGTGTAGAGACCTACATTGCCACCACCCTTTCTGTTTCACGTATGCAGACACTGCGTCATGAAATTTTATCACTTCCATTACCTTGTTCAGTATATTGAGGAAAACATGCATATAGGCCATACCTATTCAGACATGACAAAGAAATGGCAAAGACGGCAAGTTTAATTTGAGACTAGGTCTTGCTCCCTTTGTTATTTGCAGGCCTTGGGTTTTTTTTTTCCTTTTACTGGCATTTAGGGCTTTAATAATCTGCATTTTACTGAAGGTTGGTCTCAAACTTTGTATGTATTGAAGTAAATATCATTTGCTGTACCAGCATCATTACTCTTGCTCCTCAGTTCTCTCCTGTCAGTTGGCAAAGAGGCAGTAAAAGGAACTTGTCCAGAAGTACCCTTATGGGATCTGAGGTTATTAATCTTGCTGTAATCTCACTTTCAAGCAGCTAAAAGATACATTGGGAACAGGTATTAACATTACACACAGTGGGGAAAACCTTTTTGCAAGGTTAATGCCTGAAATTCCATTTAGTAAAAGTAAGCCTAAGATGATGTGATATGTTTTTTGTAAGAATGCTTACTGTTTTATAAATCTGTGGTTCTGTTGGAGGGGAGGTAACAATTGCAGTTCACCTTTGGGAATCTTTTTTTTCTTCACATTCATGATTTTTACTTTATAGGAGATTAATTCTGACCAGGCTACACAAGGAAATAGCACTGAACGTGGGAAAAAAAGAACAGCAACAGCATCTGGAACTGAAAATATTCATCAAAAACCAGAAGAAAAAAATGTAGATGAAACCGGACCATCACTCGCAGCAAAAACCAGGAGAGGGCGTCCACCCAAACCTGAACCTCAGGGCACCACTGCAAAAAATGAGGAAACAAACAAACCACCTGTCCGGGGAAGAAAAAGGGCAGCAGGCAGTCAAGAAAGTCCAGGGAGTTTAGAGGCAGGTAATGCCAAAGCACCAAAACAGCAAGACACAGCAAAAAAGCCAGCAGCAGCACAGAGACAAATTGATCTACAAAGGTAAAAATAAACAAATAATAAAACACATGGGTGGCGTGGGCTTTTCTTTCCCGAGATAGACCCTGAATGTCCAATTATAACAGATCCAGCATAGCTAAAGGGCACAATTAAAACATGATGATTTTATGAACACTGTGGTGCAACATACGTTATGTTGTGTTCTGGTTTTTAAAGCACCAGGCAACTAGAACTGGAAAAACTGAGTTTGTTTGGTCAGGACAGGGTAAACTAACCTGTTTTCACCAAATTTTACTTTTTTGTTTCTTGCATCATGGTTCCTCTTACTAGTCTTGCTTTGTAAAAGGACTAAGAATTGAGGGTATTTCAGCGCATTCATTAATGTCGGGTACACAGGAATTTAGGTGCTCTGCTCTGCTTCAGTTCATTAATAAAGGGCTTGAAAACTGTCTTTAGTAAACACAACAAATTGTGATTCTGACTAATTATTTTATGATATTTTGGGTCTGTGCTTGTTTAATATTAACAATCTTGCCATATATATATATTTTAAGTAAATCGAAAGCAGAGTTTGGTACTGTATAAATTACAAAACAGCTCTTGGATGATAATTTGTTTTTCTATACTTAAGTGTTTAAGTGTGTTGATTTGATTTCCAATAGAAACAAAGCACAAATGCACATAAACACTGAGAAATTTGTTTAACTGATACAATAACAATGTTAATGCAAAATTGTCCAAAGCTGTGATGCAGTAAGAGATCAGCAAACCAGTATGCTGGAAGAAATCACAAATTAATCTAAAGGAAGAAAGAATCATTGGAGTGTTTTCTGTCTAGAGATCTTGTAAATTAAAGAGAATCTTGCAGAGAAACTCAATCAAAGACAATTACCTTCTCACAGCAAGGTTTCATACACTAGCAAATTGTTCAGTCATTCAAGAGAGTGACTTTTATTATAAAATAAGCAGTGCTTATTTTATATGTCAGGTTCGTTAAGTCTTCATATCAAACTGCACTATCCATAGCCTATAATAAGCCATCTGTATCGCAGAACTTCTTTAAATGTGTAATACCTCAGTGTTCTTGGAAAAAATACCAAAACATTGTTAACGTTTTTCAGAAGCCAGGTGCTTGGAAGTGATGGAGATTCACTGTTGGAGATAGACTCAAGTCCAGAATGTTCCCAAAATGCAATGGATCTTTTTAAGGCCTGTGGGAGCAGCCAGGAAGATACTGAGGATACAGAGATAGCAGAGGGAGGCTTCCTTAAGGTGTAGCAGGCATCTTATATAGGACAATTCTGTGTTTTTTATTGTAGCTTATACAGTAAGGTATCAAAACAAATCTGTCTGTCTTCTAGGAAAATGTATGTGAAAATAGTGTGTCTGATAGATTTTATTATTGCTTTTAAGTAGATGTACAACTTACTGTAAATATTTGAAAAACATCTGAAGTAATGCTTGTTCTTAAGAAAAGCTATTTTTACAAACCTGGGTAATTAAATACAGTTAATTATGACAGGTTATCATTCTTATTCTCTGATTCCAGTGAAAGCTACAGCTAAGTTATGTTTCTGTTTATGCTGAAAAAATGTGACTTGGTTATGGAATAATTATTACTCAACTTGCATATTTTCAAGTTTTTCAGGAAGTTGTGTTATAAAATAAGGAAGTGAAGTTCTGTTCAATTAACTGTAATCGCTGAGGAGGTGAAAGATGGAGATGGAAAAAGTCATGTTATAAAGAGTGTAAAAGCTAAAATGTGAACAATATAGGTAGGATTTTGATGCAGAATTGTAATTTCCATGTCCTTAAAATTAACTTTCGTTTTCTTTTCTCCCCAAAAAAGGTAAAAAGAAAACTTGCTCGAAAAGGGAGGAAATGAAGGCCAAATAAAGGCATGCTCCAAGCTTCTGCAAAAACTAGGATTCAGAAATTTCCTGTACAGGAACTGAAATTACTTCAAAACACACAGCTTTCAGCTCTGAAACCAGAAGGAAAACTATGCTTCCCTTTCACATGAAATTAATCCTTCTCAATGGAAATGTAAAGCAGAAACTCTTGAGAAAGAGGCTAAAAGCATCTGTACTTATTTCCCCAGAGACTTTTTTTATGAAAAGTCAATAATTAAGCAAATTGCTTAACACTTGGTTCCAGTTCCTGCATTCTGGAGTTAAAAAGTGTATTTACACCATTAATTTTCATGCTGCATTTTTTTTTTTTTTAAAGGAAGTCAGAGGAGGTCCTTACACTGACGTTGAAAATTCATGATTCTAGAGCCAGGTATTCCCATGGGTCACACACAGCAAAAGTAGAAGTCTACTGAATGGATTTGAAACAAGACTAGAGGAAAAAAAAAATCACAAAAAAAAGTTTTTTTGCTTTACTTTTGGAGACTGTTTTATGTATAATTCTTTCTGCCTGCCTACTTTTCTGCAAAAATAGGATGTACAGATTTCAGTTCCCTGCTATGAAAAGTCATGTGGTGGCAATTTTATAAATGTTGCTTTCTGATTTTTATCAGAGTGGGAAAGTAATCACTTAAAATTATTATTAATTCGCAAGTAGACATTTCATTTTTTAATTTCCCTCCATTTTAGTTTAATATAATTTGCAATAAATGTACATATTGATGTTTGTTTTATAAAAACATATATCACTTTTAAGTGTTTTTACTCCTACGGTTCTGTTGGAATATTCTAAATTTTAAAGGAGTAAAGGCAGTCCAGCATTTGATTTTATAATGTTTGTCACCAGATTTTTATTATTGATGTAAAGAAAACAAAAAAAAATAATCAGTTTTTAAAAATCGTTGGACTTTGGCAGCTTTGTAAGGAAAGTTGGAAATGTTTAGGATTGCTCTCAATTTTAAGCATTGTGCTGATTGGAAGTAAGTCTGTTTTGCATTTTGTCTTCCTGTCCAGGCTCATTTTTTAATGTTTATTTTAGAAGATTGTTGCATCAATATTATGTTTCCTGGCATTGTTCAGCATAGATACAGTGTACACTTTTATGTACACATGATCATATTTAAGTTTGTTGCATAAAATAAACGCTTCTAGGTGTCATGTGGCAGTCTTTTAATTTCTTTTTTTATCATTTTCTTTCGCAGAAAACTACTTGCTGTATCTGTGCATGGTCTTGGATGTTCCTAGGAATACTGAATTGAGCAGAGACATAATGCAGACGGTTACTAGTTTAAAAGGGGGTTTAGGCGAAGTTACAGTGGTTTACCTTGTAAAGTTTTATGGGCAGAAGGGGGCTGGTCTGGAGAGTGACAGTGAGCAGTTCATTTGGCTTCCCCTGCCTCAGTTCCTCATTTTTCCTCTGCAAATTGGTTTGAAATCCCTTGATTCATTGTGGAAGAGCTGGATACTGTTGACATTACTTAGGATTACTTGCTCTTCTAAAACAGATAGGGCGTGGTTCTGTGCTTAAACAATGACTTAAGTCTCTCTTAAACGAGTTTTCAACTGGTGTTACAGTTCTTTTTCCTCAGTAACAGAGAAAATCAGACTCTTTTCATAAGGCAGCACATGCAGCGTTCTCAAAAGCAGCCTGCATTGTTTTGACTTGAAGGATCTGAAATGCCTTTGACAGAGGGGAGACTGGGATATTTTAAAAGCATTTAATAACACATTTGTCAGGGCTTTGATTCCCCAAACTGAAATAATTTCACGAGATGGATTTAGTGATCATAGCGCAGTTTTCTTTTTAGTGCTCTGGTCACATACTTCCCTCGCACAGAGTTACAGTATTTTGGTTTAAACTCAGCTTTAAAGTGTTTTTGTTAGACGTTTTTAGCTGCTATTTAGAAAAGAAACTCTTTTAGAAATGAGCTCAGGTAGTTACTGGTGTGCCTTGAACAGTGATTTGAAACCGGGACTTGACACATGTTGCAGATATGCAGAATTCTTTCCAAAAGCTCTGATTTTTGTGAAGTGGGGAGTTGCTGGGGTTTGGATTTTGGTTTGTGGGGAGGGTGTCCCCTTTTTTTGGTCAGTTTTTAATCAGTTCAAATGTTAAGTAACTCAAGGAATCATCATAGAATAGTTGAGGTTAGACGGTGTTCTAGAGGTTCAGTGCCATGCTCAGGGCAGGCAGTTGTTTTTCCACAGTTATGCAGGTTTTCTCTGCTGTTTTGTGGTTTTGTTTGTGGGGTTTTTTGGGGGAAAATATTTTTGGGGGTTTGTTTGGGTTTGTTTTTTTTGTTTGTTGTTTTTCTTAATAAGGAGACATTTGCATTATTCCCTTATGTTGATTATCAGTATAATTAAAGGCTGATTATTAGTATAGTTAAAGGAAATCAGTACATTCATGCAGCAAATTAGGCTGGGCAGAACTGGCTGAACAAAATGCAGCATGCAAAGTACAGGAAGGGTCTGCTGCTGGTTTCTTGTCAGAACATGCCCCAGAAAAGGCCCCTACTGCTCCCTCTCAGAAGCCCTGAGAAGGGCACACACCACAGCACAGTTCAGAGTGGCCTCAGCAATGGCCATCTTTCTGTAAGCAGTGTCCCTTAAGGCCAGGGGTCCTTACAGCAGTCTCACTTGCAATAGCAGGTCATTGGAACCATCAGCCTCTAGCAGTTATGGGGAATACAGGCATAGTTTTTATAGATGTGTAATTTACATGCTGCTAGCACTTCTGATGCTTTGAAACTATAATCTGTTACAGAGTAATCGGTATAAAACTGTGGAATTGAAGGCAAATTATTCCAGAGAAAGAGGTGGGGGGTTTGTACTTCAAGATTTTACATAAGAATGGGGATTCTCTCACTGTAATAAGAAAACTGATGCTCAGAGTTTTTCAGTTGTTAATGTGTGATAAAGAATAAAGGGAAGCAGATAAAACCCAGTCTTTACGGCTTTTATCCAGTGTAGGATTTGAAGGTGCTGAGGTTTCACATTCAGTTACATAGATCTAAGTTCTCATCATCTTTAAGTTCTCATCTTCATAGAAGTGTGGCTTTGTTTCTTAGCAGACATACATTTATTTCCGTTTCTTTGTGTCCTCTGATGCCTGGACTGCTCACTTTTCGTAACAGTAAGACAGGAAGGCTGCTCTGGGAGTGTACTTTGTAATACACCAAATTAAACCTCAAGCACTCCACAAAATTCAATGTGAATAGTTGTTTTAGACAAAGTAATGTTTTCTAGAGCAATCTTAAACAGAAAAAATAATACACATTACAGATCTTTTCTGCACATGCTGAGAAGCCCCTAAGCTTTGTAACTGATAAATAACAAATCCTTATCTAAAATGTACTTCCAGCCATCAGGTACCGTTACGTACTTGGCGCATGTTGGACCAAGTTTGGCATCAGACTAAGGCCTGAGTTTCAAGTTAATCAGTGGGGCTGTCACAACTGAACTGTCTCCTCTAAAGATGGAAGAAGATTTGGGATCACCAAACATTTACAATACACAGGAAATGCGGTTCTTTAAGAAATCATCCATGTGGATCCTAGCTGGCTTGCATGTGTGCTCCATTATTACATATATTGGCAGGAAGAGGTTGGCTTGTGCAAGGGAAATCAAGTCCCAAATCAGTGCTTGGGGAAATAGCCCAAACTGCAGAAGCTGGACTGTGAAGTCAACTTGCCAGCCAGGCTGCAGGTGTGCACAGTGATAACTGAGCATTAGTCATAAAGTAGCTGGTCTCAGTCCAAGGAATTGCATTTTGTGCAGGAACCAGGTTTGCATAGGGAATAGCAAGGTGTTAAACAGGAATTGGCACAGTTGTTCTGTACAGCAGCACTTTAAATGTCCCTTGAAGCCTTCCCCTGCTTAGCTTCCTGATGAGGAAGTCATCCTGCCAATGGGTATCCCAGGTACTCAGATGGTCAGAGGGAAGCTCAAATAGTAAAATATAATACTCCTGCTAAAGATCAACAGCAGCTTCCATTCCTGAAAGAGGTTTTTAAGCACAACATTCCCTGGATCCATTTGCTTTGGTTCCTGGAAGGCAGCAAATGCAATCAAACTTCTTCAGGAGCAGAACATGGAAGTCCTGGTGCAGAAGCAGGGGCCTGTCTGTTCCCTGCTGCACAGCCTGGGTCAGGAGAGTGCATCCAAACTGTCTCACTCCTGTAGTTCTGCCATGTGTGAGAGAGAGAAGAGGGTGAGTGACCCAGTTTCTCTCTTTGAGCTCACCCTCTGTGGTCTGTTGCCGACTGAAGGTGGCCCAGTCCTGTGGCTCCCATTGGAGATTCCTTAGCACCAGCTCACTGTGATGTGTGATGACCCACAGGATGACTGCTGTCACAAATCTGACTCACCACAATACCTTAACTTCAAAGCTGGAACATCTCTCACTCAAGGCAAGTTTCCAGACTTACTTCCTGCGGTCTGAAAGGAAATGAGCAAGTGTTTGGAATTTGCAGCTGTTTGTTAAAGACATGAGTGGGACCACAGCAAAAGGTTGGTTCAGATAAACGTGCCCCTCACCCAGCTACAAAAGCCACAGCAGCAGCCACACATACTGCAGTAATTGGTAGGAACAATGTTGTACCTGGACTCAGCTTAATGACGATGTGAGCGCATTCCTGGGGACCTTGGTGTCACTCTCCAAACTGCACATGAAGAGTTACTGGAATCATCATCACAACAGGCAGCATGCAGTCACCGTGCCATTGCCATCCTCCACCTGACCTGATGGAAAGACCTTTCTGACTTGCAGCAGAGCATCTTCTCTGTTTCTGCCTAGCAAAAGACATGACAAACCGTGATCAGGGATCTGAGCCATGGCTGGGTGTGTGAGCCAGGAGGAGGAAGAGTCAGGGCTCATAGTGACTCCTTCAGCTTTGGCAGGGAATGATTCTATGATTCTAAGGCGCTGTTCAACTTTGAACATCACCAGCTGCACAGCTAGATCCAAGGTCAGCAGAGCTGAGACATGATAGGCAACGTGGAAGATCAACACGGGCGAGTCCTGTGTTACTTGATGAGGAGGGACAACCACCAGGAGACAGGTCTGCTGCTCAGTGGGGGCACAGAGGTTATCCAAGCTGACTTTTAAACATGCACTGGCAGCAGTGTAGCTCAGCAGCACATCAGCTGAGGCCAGAAGTGTGACCAAATAACCTCAGGTACACTGAGCATCCTCCTCCCATGACAAGGCTGTGATTTCAACAGCCACAAGAGCCCAGATGTGTGCTCACAATGCCACGAGGTGGGTGTGCTCCAGAACAAGAAATACATGTTCTGCTCCATAAGTTCAGGCATTTAAATCTCCTCTCACTGCCCTGGAAGCAGAGATTAATGTGTGTTGACCCTGATGTGCCAAAGCTGATGCAAGAGATGGCAGGTGATGGTGGCTGAGTTGCTTTGGTGTTTGGTCCAATTGCCATAAAGCAGGTGGGCTATCACTGCATGCTCCAGAAACTTCATGGGTGATACTCTGGTTTCTTACCTTGGCATGCTATAGCTGCACCAGCAGCAGCTGTCTGGGCAGCAAAGCACATACACAGCTTGGGACCCTACCCTGAGGAAAGCTGGGACACGCAGAGCATTTTGTGAAGACTCAAAATACCATTTGCTGTGCTATTGAGGTACCTCTGCATCATCCATCTCAGTACTGCCCCAAGACCAGAAATGGGGTGGGCTTATGCTAGTGGCAGAGGTCTGAACTATCACTCTCGGGAGGTTTACGTGCTGTCTCCAGAGCACATGTGGGGTGCCCTGCATGGACACAGCTCCCCGCTGCCCCCAGATAAGCTTTTCTTCACTTTCCTGTGAAATGAGGAGAGATTGTCCCTGCCCAAGTAATTCATGTGATCCCTCTGTGGCTGCTTCCATCCCCGAGTGCTCCAGGAGAGGAGAGAGCAAGCTGCAGCCTGGGTAAGTTATTCTGGAGTCCTCTAAAATGATGATGATTGATTGTTCCATTGTGCTACTTGAGCTCAGTCTTACATACACAGAATATGTAAGAGTTTCACCTTCTGATTCTCTCTTCCTGCTCATCCAGGGGTTTTTTGACAGGTCAGTGGTTCATAACCCCAAGTTCAACACCTCGGAGTGGAGCCCAGATCCAGTAAGGTCGGCGTGTGGGAATAACACAAGGGCTGTCTTGTATAATCTCCTGAAACCTTCAGGCACCTGCCCTGCTGAAGCACTGACACAGCAGCTGTTACTGAAATCCTCCTAAGCAGGATGATGAAGGGAGCGCTGACCTGCTGCAAAACCAGTATTTAAACCAATGCATTTATTCTATTGCAGCCGAGGCTGACAGCAGCTTCCTCAGTGCCAGGGCAGTTGTGTGCGCAGCAGAGGCTTTGGGAGCAGCAGAGCTGTGATGGTGGGACTCTGCTGTGGAGCGGCAGGAGCAGCACTGCAGGAGGTACAGCGTGGAGGTGCAAGCCCATTAAATCTAATAAGACCCTTGCCATCGTGGTCAGATCTCAAGAGCTCAAGTGTATTTGTTATTTGGTCAGCCTTGAAATCCCGTAACAGCTCTGGTAAAGTGTTCCTCATTTCTCCCGAGGATGGCTTTGGAAGCTGCTCAAAGCAGTTGGCCAAGCTGATACTGGAATTTCATTTGACTCAGCATCTCTGAGCTGTTTCCTTTCCAAAACATCATACCTTTTAACCAAAATGTCTTCTCTTCAACCTCTTTGCTATCAAGAGGGCTTTGTCATTTCACATCTATGCAAAGGATGTGGCCCTTTTGTGTCTATTTGCCGCTTTGCCGTGCCTGGCAAAACCTTGCAGCAGATTCTCCTGGAAGGCATGCTAAGGCACATGAAAAACAACAAGGTGCTTGGTGACAGCCAGCGTGGCTTCACTAAGGGGAAATCCTGCATGACCAATTTGGTGGCCTTCTATGATGGGGCTACGGAACTGATGGACAGGGGTAGAGCAGTTGATGTCATCTACCTG